>JABFEA020000130.1:26522438-26550078 GCA_019775915.2 Cyphomyrus plagiostoma | reverse complement strand
CCCCCCCCCCCCCCCCCCCCCCCCCCCCCCCCCCCCCCCCCCCCCCCCCCCCCCCCCCCCCCCCCAGGGAAGTGGTCTGCCGGGCCACCAGCGGGATCACACAGCCAGGCACAGTGAGGGACACCGGGCCCCTGAGAATGCAATGTTATCCCTCCCCTTCAGTTGTACTCCATCCACCAGAGGAGCAACGTGTGTCCAGATGTGCCCATTAAGCCATCCAGCAGTAAACAGACAACCGGTGCTTAACACATTGCCTGGAGATGAGCGAAAAACAAACAACACACAGCTATTGGCTGCAAACCGAGACGCGGTGCCTTAAAGTCACGGCGACCAGTGGCACGGCACCATAATGAGATCTGCCACTCAGCTTTGCTCACCATGGCAACCCTGAGAAAACTCCTCTTAATCAAGTAAGGCCAGCTGTGTGCGAGTGGCTGGACTGTAATGTCGTGATGACCTGACAGACTTGCTGAAAATGTATGTGCTTGTCCAAATCGACACATAACATCCATTCCATCCCTGAAGTCACACTTCCTTAATCATACATACAATCACACAGAAGCACAAAATGCAATCACAATGTTTTATCGACTGATGCTTTTTAAATAACTAACACTGTGGTTTTATAGCTCATTACCCTTATTTTTAGAAGCATGTGGATGAAGAACATGGTATAGAGGGACACACTTAAGAGGCAAATACAGATGTAAGCGAACACCATGGAATCACCACTTTTAAGTCGAAAACCCAGCTGCAGCTCCAATGTACTGTATGTCCTAAAGATCCAGAACGTATGAAAAGATTTGACCCTATAATCTCAGCACAGGTTCCTGTCTAAGCTGATGTGGACAAAGACCTAACAGGACGTGGTTAAGGAACTGGGCCCATAAGCGCGAGTTTCCCTGATGAGGACTTAAACTTGAGCAGGACACTTAAGCCCCGGTTCGCCCCAGCAAATGACCATCTGCATCCCAAATGACTAAAACTGTAAATTGCATGTAAATCAGATACTTTGCAAATTGGGTTTATTTGTGTAATCTAACAAGGTGGCATAAGGTATGAGCTTTGAGCGGGAGAGCAGTGAAACGCAGCCCAGGGCAGCTGGGACCCTCCGATATGTCGTGCTTTCAAATACGAGGTCTGCTCTACCTGCTTCCCATGAGAAGCAGCTCTGGATGGCCTTTGGTGATACATGTAGGCCACGTCCAGTCCAACTGAGAGAGGCAACCTGTCCATCCTCAGGCTCAAACACAAGTATCACAGTCGAGTATTTAAAGGGTGGGGTGAAAAGGGATCTGGATCAAAGATCAAAAGGTGAAGTATCTGCTGATGAAGCTGAAGTGCCGCCGGTGACATTTCTCCTTTCCTAATACCCCTCAGAAGCGAGGCAGTGGGACTCCTATACACAGGCGCTAACAACTTCTAGCACTCTGTAGTATGAACCTGTACCCAGTGTTTGTTTCCACAGCAGCAGGCGATGCAGATTCTATAAAAAGGAACCAACAAATTTGGAGCTGGATATTTTTACCTCCATTTGTAACTTATGACAAAGCTGCCACAAACCCCATTACCTCATATAGCATCTGTCTGTAATGCATCATCGCTATTTATTCAATCAGACTCTATTTTTGTGCTTGTCCAGGACTATTAATGAAGGGTGTTAAGAGTGTTATGCCGTCCTTTTAAATGGCTGGGTAGCTACAGAAGCTTCAGCTGAAGAGGTCTCACGAGGAAATGGGCACCATCTTGCCAGAAGCTGATCTTTGACCACTGATTATACTGTTTACCCACTCTGCATTGCCAATATATCTACTGTCCATTTAAACAGGCAACAGCAGAATGATATAAAAAAACATTTCCTGTCATTCACACACTCATCTGTATAATTCAATATTAAAAACATCCCATAGCCATTCTGAAAACTAAGCAATTTGTACACATCCTTCACAGACTGCCTTGGTGATTTTTTTTTCTTAAGCCCTGTGGACCACAGTCATTCCTCTCTTTCTCAATTCATCTTTCAAAAGATAAAAAGTTGTTATCCAAAACAGACAGAGCCGGGCAATACTTGACCGTGAGTCATTCCATATTCTGCCTCAGCTGATTAATTTACTTCAAAGATCACTGCCGAGGTAATATCAAGTCTCCCTAGTTTGGCACAGGAGTTTGCAAAACAGAAGATGTAGCCCACGCTGCCTGGTCACCTGGGGTTTATGGTTATACTACTTACATTTCTCCTTTTCCATCCTTTCTCCTGAATTTGAGCTGAGGCACCAGTAACTGTGGCCTGGAATTTGCCATCCTACCTTAAACAAAGTATTTTACTGATGCGCCACCTTGCTCTGCCTCCAACCTCTCTAGATCCTGAGATGCCAGTTCCTATATACCAGAGCTATTCAAATCTCAGCCCACAACGGTGCACGCACTGCTGATTTTCCAGCTTCCCTTTACCTGTGAGTCAGGTGTGAAACCTCTGTGCCCAATCAGAACCATTAATCATTAAACTAACTGCCTGGGAGATCCGAAAACAAAACTTGGAACTGAGGTCCAGATTTGAAGAGCCCTGCTTTATGTGTTACTCAGACATTTGGGGATGACTCCGTGCTAGTGGTGCAGTTTAAGCTGTATGAATTGCCCATGTGGAAAGAAGATTCGGAACTGTGATGGCTTTGGGAACAGTTGTGTCCCAGCCAACAAAAGTCAAGCTGGACAGTTGGGCAGCAACATGTCATGAGGTGTTTAATTAATCAAACAGATATAAATGAAGACTGCTTTCCTATGTAGTATTACTGCAGTAGCATGACATGTCACCAGCCCATTCCGGCTATGGCCTGTATCCAGACACTTCTGTGGACATTCAGTAGCAGCCAGTCTTCTGAGCACCTCTTATCCAGCCTTAGCACACGTGCATTTGCACGCAAAAGCAGGAGTTGGTTGCTAATTATAAAGGTCTCATTTGCATTTTTTTTCCCAGCCAATATCTATGTCTCTCCCCGCTAGGCCTGTTGATCTAATCCCACTCCCAGCGGGACTCCGAATTCCAGCAGGAGAGCTTCGGTGACGTTCCAAAAAGTACGGTTCGCTTGGTTTTTGGAGGTCACCCCTAATCCTGCACCCAAAGCACAACAGTGGCATTTTAAGTTTGTGCTGGGATATCAATCAGTCCTCTGAGATATAATTGGGAGAAGAAACATTTAAATTCAAAGCCCGTTCTTCATTCTTTGAATGGGACCTCTGGTTCACCTCAACCTCCATCTGATTTCATCAAGCATGACGATGATTTTAATACAATCGGCACAGCATTTCAATGTGTTCATTTTTCGTGCAAATGTCAGAGAAGGTCAGAAAGAGCTGTAAAGCTGGAAGGCACGTTGGCCTGGCTTTGTCTTCCATTCCCAAAATTCCCATGAGAATGAATCAATGGCGATACTCAACAGGCAACTACACAGACACCACAAACTGCAACATCGTATTACGTCTTCGCACAAATGAGTGAGATATGTGCTATGATAAAGTCACTGGTTCAGGTTAATTTTAACACAGTGAAGTAGCTATATATAGATCAATTTGTATGACTTAATGTGAACCATTACACAGATTCTGCCACAAATGGATGGTCGCTATGAACAACAATCCAATCTTAGGCGAAGAACAACTGTGACCATTAATTACTAGATAATTTAACATAATTGATTTAAACAATTTTTAATGACAGCATAATTACTCTCTGCCAGACTCAATTGCCGTAACGTGGGACTTTCACATAATCATACTTTATCTTCATGGTGCTAAACTAAAACAATACATGAAATGTAATTATACGTGCTTCACTTAGCCGTGTGCTTTGATAAGACAAAGAAAAACAAAACAGCACAAGAAACCTAAGGTAAATCGCAATGTCTTTAAAATGAATGTGCAACTGAAGATAATTACCTGGATGTGGATGTAAAAATAACAGGAGTCCTCTCTCAGTCACACTCAGTTTTAGTGAGTGTTTGATTTGTGTTGCACATTTCTGATATTTTTGTTTTACAATATAATTTTCCTTATTTACGACATATTATAATGTTTCTTTTATTTTTATTTTGCTTTCACTATCATGGCAAGAGTTGACTATCTTGCCTTTCACTGCAGCTTATTGGGTGACTGTATTGACAAATAAAACTTTTGAATCCATTGATACATGTGTTAAAGGGGACCTATTATGCTCATTTTCACTGTTCATTATTTTATTTGGGTGGTTTTCCTAGAATAGATTCTAAAATAACTCACATACCTTTTCTCATACTATACACCACTATTTCTATTAGAGCTTTAAGTCCCACCCCTGATTGAGCCCAGTGTGTTCTGATTGGTCAGCTTGCCCTACACAGGTTGCCCTTGTCTTGCAGTCTGCAGACAGATCCTTGCATGTAGGCGTTATGAGGTGACCTCATCTTGTCCTGCAAGTAAGGGATCATGAGGCATTTCAGGCAGATTAGAGAAGAGTGGCTTCTATGGTGAGAGTTACTCCCTTTGTTGTGTACTTTAGGCCTAAAGCAGACTGTTTACCGGCACATACAGCTGTATAACAAATGAAAAGGAAAGGGGAAAAGCAGAGAAGTATTACAGTTCCCCTTTAAGATGTACCTGTACCTGTAGAAGCAGCATGGATGCACTATAACCACTACTAATGTCACACACAATGTATGGCTTTATTTAAACTTTATTGCATCAAGCCATGTTGGTCAGCAAAAAGCTATGGGAATTTTGGTCAGTTTTAGTGAGTGATAAAGTACTATAATGCAGCTGCACAATGGAAAACAGTAAAAAAAAAAAAATCATCGGCCAAATGACAATCTCATGGTTATTTAAGGTGTGCTCCTATGATACTTTGGATCTATCATGCTCCGACAAGGACTAACGGCAAAATCTATTATTTATTTCAGCACAGCTTTGTTTGGATTCACAGAGGACATTTGCAATTCCAGCGTCAATATAGTCTCTGAAGGATGACACTGCAGATCAGTCATCCGGAGGCACACAGGCTACACAAAACATCAGCTGGCACGAAGTTTGACAACGCAAGAGGCGCATGCTGAAGGAATGGCGGCGACGTTTACAGAAAGACAAAGCCTCGTGTGGCATTGAACAAATGCTGTGCCTACACTGCTTACGCTCATTTATAAATCACACACCCTGCCTGACATGCCAGCCATGTTGCCGGGCAGCCTGGCGAGCGGGGAAGGGCAGAATTAAACTGGGCACCAGGGAAAGACTGGTTACACACAGAGTCATCAGAAAACACAATGTAAGAATTGCAAAACCTGTACAATATGGATTTTTGGGACATGGTTGTGAGTGTCTTAATATTTATTTCACCTGCTAATATAGTATTTACGCAGCAGCACTTGGAAGCTGTAGTCCCAGACTGAAACTTGAAAAATGCCCTAATGTAGTGTGGGGCAAAATATGTCAAATATGTAAACTTTTTTAAACGCAACTGGATATGAAAATAAATACTGCAAAAGCCATATAATAGTCTGTCACACACCTGACAACAGGATGATCAGTCAGATTTTGTCTGCCTGACACATCCTGAAGAATCAGGAGTGAGTGTTTTGGGGGGTGACAGCATGAAGAAAAAACATTTTTTTGATTTTTTACCACTGTCTGCTGTGGGCACTTTGGTTGCACCTTTGAAAGACAGCCACAGAAAAACACACCGTCACTGAGGATTGCCCAACACACCGGATTTCCCAACACACCGGATTGCCCAACACACTGGATTTCCCAACACACTGGATTGCCCAACACACTGGATTGCCCAACACACTGGATTGCCCACACTGAGCCATGTACCATTTTATGGCTAATGCTTTTAGCAATTTTATAGCTAATGGTTTTTAACTACGACAATAGAGGTATGCTTTAAAAACCTGGGGTGGGACTTAAAGAAGGACAATGCCAATAGTCCGAGACCCGAAAAGTGAAGCTGTCGGATGGAGGACAGTCACCATCAATCAAACAAATTCACATGTGATTTACATCCCCCGATCCAACCTTGTGTACATCCAGCCCCGGCACAGGTACAGAAATAGAAGCTGTGGGAATTTTTTATGCATGTGAAGCTGACATCTAACATTGATGTGCTGCCTGCCCCCATTTTTCCATCTTTTCCATCCCTTTTCACACACAGGAGGTGATGGTGGTGGTGGAGGGTGGGGGGGTCTAGAAAAATATGATCAGTTGCAGACCACCTGCGGGAGATGCGGGAGAGTCTTTCATGGCGACTCCAGCGCCGTTGCATAGGGTAGCTGCAGATGAAACACAGAGAAGTAGAGAGAGAGGGATATGTAAAAAGGGAAAAGACAAACGCGGGCTTGTGGGGGGAGGATTACGCAGAGAGAGGCCTCTAGCTTTGGAAAGCAGCTCCAGGTATAGTGTGTTTGAAGTGCATACAAACCTGGCAGAGAACATTCCTTCATAATAACTAACCCTCACGTGTGGCTGTTTTCATTCAGCTCTAATATCGACCATTTGACGGACTGAAGAGGATCGAGAGCAGCCAGAAACCACAACAATGCAGTGACGCTACCTAACATTTTGAGTATTTAAGAGGCAAAAGTGGATTCTGTATGCCATCAAGCAGCAAGAAAATGCCATGCGCCATGAGTCACAAATGATCCTGATCTACCCTGCATAATGGCCATTTGTTTTCACTGCAGCTATGTGAAGAAACCTTTTCCGATCCCATTTTTTTGCTAATTTCATGGAAAATGTACCATTGAGAGAATATTGGGGACTTTTTTCTCAACATAGAAAGATACACACATTCTGGGGTCAAATTCACGATTTGTGAGAAAAATCAGTGAATATTATACACAATACACAGAGCTCAGCAAAGACATGAAGGACAGATTGTTTGATATGGAAGAGTAGGAGCAAGGAAGAGTAGCATCAATTAGACCCAAGGTGTGCCTTAAGCTGATATAGTGCATACAAAATTAAATCCATTAACTAACGACACATTATCTCGGTTTCCTGAACCTACAGAAAGCTGCTTCCATAGCTTGTTTTGCTATGCCAATTTTCTGCAGGAATCTAACTGCGATGGCTGTCCCCGCAATGTATTCCTCTAGGGCTTCTGCATCCACTTATACTCTTCAGATATGTTCAACCCACTCAGCTATTTTTTTTCTGTCTTGTTCGGTATTTTTTCCACCAGGGTACAACAGCTGCTGCCTCTCAATGGATCAGCTACGTGACACGAAAAATGTGGAATTTCTGTGACGGATGTATAACTGACAACACAAATGTTGCTCCAACCAAAAACGACAAGGATAACGTAAAGCCCCGTTGTAGCTGAGAGAATGCCACTGGCCTAAATCCACACGATACACCTACATGATCACAGTATCAGCATGACAAGGGCTTCCCTTTGCATCTGGGCGTTTCTGTGAATGGGAATCACTGCTGGGGGAATAACAGCGGGTGCGCTGTCAACTCTGCACCAGGTATGAGGACAAGCAACAAGTTTCATGCGAGTTTCATAAGTGCAAAACAACAATAATAATAATGAAAAAAAAGTTTTGGGAAAACTACAATAGTGTCAGGACCCATCTGTGGCAGTACTTTTTGGAAATCCTTTTGGACAGGCACATCGGCGTGACAAAGAAATATGATGAATGACTCACAGTTTAGCACATTTTTAAATGCTCAGAATCTCCAGAGACTGACGGCAACAGCAGAAAAAGCATGATAAACACAGCGAGGATTTAAAATGAATAATTGCATATTGCACGCTTTTACATGGTTGTTGGAGGCAACCTCTGCCTTCTCTAAAGAAGATGACAGAGGCAAATCACTTTAGAAGAAATAACCGTTTCCATTTCAGGCTTTGTTATGAGACTGAATCTGTGATTTTGGTGGCAGATTCCATCAATACATCCAGACATCTATGGCTGTTCCCCAGCAGGACACACATGCATTGCGGAGGACCAAAGCCATGCTTTCTGAGTGCGGCGTTGCATGCATGACGGAAGTGAGCTCAGCTGCACAGAAGCCTTCCCGAGCGAGGAAGTGAGTTTATAATCGGAAACAGTGTAGCTCCTTCAGCTATTTAAAAATGCTTTTAACCCAGTGAAAGTCAAATACTGTGCCTGTGGGATTCTCAATCTAGCTACGACAAAGGTTTATTTTTTGAAGTCCCTGTCCTGAACGGCAAAATGACTGGTCCTTCAGTGACACAGACGTCCCTCCTCCTGGCCTGCGACCATGCTCCACATGCACCCTGCCGCGCCCACATCCTTCCTGGGCATGGCGCGTCAATGCAATAGCGATACATCAAGTGTAATGAAGACCATGGTGTTTTAGCTTCTGGCAGCCCGGTCGACATTACAAACCCTCCTCTAGGCCTCTGTATTCAGTCCACCCTTCTCCTCTTCTGCTCCACTCATCCATCTGGGAACCTGACTTTTGTTTTCAGAGGACAAAAAGATCCATGTTTTGCTTTTTATGCAGGCAGCAAATTTTCAGACTTGTAAAAGGTTTCAACAATGAATTAGCCCATCACATAAAAGTGTTTTATTAGCGTTAGTGGAGGAAAACTGTGCTGTCTCTCCTTTACTTATTTTGCAATTTCTCCACAGTGGTGGCTAATAGTATGAGAAAGCATTATGCAAAAGACTAATCATTAGCGTAATTGTAAAACAATCCTGTAACAATTAGCAAAAACTGTGATGGCAAACATCATCCGACTATAATTCAAAGCATGACAACAAAACCTGTAACCTGTGATTAGTGTTGTTCAACAGACGTACTATAGAACACTACACAGACTGGGGAAAAATAGGTAAAATATCTGTAGGAGTATATAATTTTGACACATTATGGTGAATGCATGGTCACCAAAAAAATAACTAGAATAGTTAAAATTGCAATTTTATGCCAAAGTTAGGTATTAAAAATCACTGAGATTATCTATCATTTTAGACACAAAATTTGCCACTTTGGTCAAGCTTAGGGTGATCTACTCAATGTTCAAAAACTGCCTGGAGACGTGACTCAGTCTAAGAGTCTAAACAGGCAGAGGAACTTTTTCTGCACATAAATTTTATTCCTGTGCTATTTTACCTACACTGCACACCATTCTGGTTTAAAATGACTTATATATGCACATTTAATCATTTAAGTTGCTAACTTGTTATAGTCGATGGGCAGATTTGATATATACATTGCAATGAATGGAGGTTCTTACCATAATTGCTGAGCTTTCAGATTCTGAACTACTGCACCTGCTACAAAAACTCACAGTCCTTAGACATGCACAGGGCTTCTCTTTACTTGTTGATTACTAACAAAATAGAAGTAGAAAAATGAATTCCATCCAATGTCTTGCTTGGTCTTGTAGTCCTACAGAAATCTTCCCCATGCAAACTATTTTTCAGACTGCTGTTATCTCAGTGGTTGTGTCTTACTCCACTCTTCATAATGGCTTATCTTATCTTTTCAAAGTGTCTTTTCCTCCAAGGGCATACTCACACTTGGCCTGGCTGACTCTCATGAGCGAGCACAGCTGCCCCCCCGTCCCCCATTCGTCTGCACTCGCATCGTGCTTAACGTTCCAGGCCCGACCATGCTTTCATCATGACTGTGCGACTTTTTGTGTTGAAGAAAACGTAAAGAAGATTGCTATCGCACAACGGAGCTCATGATTAATGCCCTTATTTGGCAGCTTATTTAGATTTGTGTTGGGCACAATGACACACGGGACTCGTGTATAAATTCATTCAGCGTGCAAAGCAGCGATTTTCATTTAATCATGCTGTACATGCAAAAAGATAGTCTCGTATTTTGGCAAATATTTCAGAGTTTTATTGTGTTGTATCCAGGTGTTTTGAATACTCATCATCCCAAATTTCCAGCAAACACCTCATCTCTATTGCAATCCCTTTGCCAAAATATTTCTTAAACATTTGTCACTACCCCATCATTAAAACCTCCCTGATCCATTCCTTCTGAATCCTGTTCATGGATGCTGTCCATATGTACATGCGTGTGGCAGTCACATCATGTCTGTGTTCAGGTGCAGTTAGCAGTTAGCGATCACACTACGCATACCATGCGCAGATCCACCTGACCTGTGGCCCAGCCCATCTCTTCAAGCGGGCCTGGGCACCGTATTAAGCCAGCACACAATTAGGAGAAACTCAATTTTATGAAAATCTGTGAATGCATTGGAAAAAATGAATATGCCGAAGTCCTGTACTTTGATTTGTAATTTATGGTTAAGTTTGGGGCTGGGTAGGGATTAAGGTTGTCATTATAATTAGGGTTATGAGCATAGTAGTATATGTGGGTGCGTGTGTGCATGTGTGTGCATATGTGCATGCATATGTGCGTGTGTGTATGTGTGTGCATGTGTGTGTGCCTGCGTATGTGTGTGTGTTTGTGTGTGTGTGTGTGTGTGTGTATGCATGCATGCACAATGTGTGTTTGTGTTGATTTCCTCTGGCTACTGGCTTCATCCTGCAGTCCAAAAACGTGTGATTGGGTTAATGGATTCCACTACATTGCCCTGTGATGGACTGGTGTCCCATGTTGCCTGCAGTCCCGGCTCATCAAGCCATGTATTGAATAAGCAGTTACGGAAGACAGATAGACAGATAGATCAATCCCTCTGGAAATCATACACATTTTGAAACCAAACACGTGCTTTCTAAAGATGTTGTTCGTTTTGCACAATTAGTGAAATGCGTGGATGTGATTTGTCTCTCTGTAGTCTGTTACCACACGTTTCCTGCACAGCTTATATAATTCAGTCCAGGGTTTTGATCCTAGGTGTGAGATGCACATACCTTGCTTAATTTCAGGGGAATAAACCATGCGTGTTATTTTTCAAGAAGTTTCTCTTTATAAATTAGCAATAAAGCATGCAGCCCAGCACATACAGTACAGGCGTGGCTCACAAATGTGTGTGGCAGGTATGTACTCAAGCATACAGATAAGCAGTGGGAATAGGGGGCTGTTCTGCAGGTTCCATGGGGGTCAAAGGTCAGATGGCTGAAACAGCTAATGAACAAGGAAGAGCCTCCCCGATCGAATCCCCAGAAGCCTGAGCGTGCTCTGTGAACTCTCCAGCCGCTCTCTTGCCCTGATGGGCCACACGCACACGGCAATTCATCAGGAGTGGAACAAAAAAAAAAAACAGCGAACAGGCACCTCCATCAATTCCGACAGGCGACGGGAGTGAAACGCAGCCCGGGGTCTGAGACACTCAGCCAGCCATGGTAATTACATCCATCGTCCGATGAGGCCGCCCCTGGCCCCTCCCATGACTTATCACCTACTTTGAATGAAATCGCAGAAGGAGCTCAATCACCTGTGGCCTTGCGGCCCCATTTCTGAATACTCCTCCCAGAGCGCCAGACCATCTCACTCAATCCCAAAGAGGTCCAGGTTCAACTGGTCATCGCAGATAACGTTAGCATCAATCGTACCAGCAGGCTGTATAGCACATAAATCACAAAGAAGCTGCTTTATGGACATGCTGGCCATCTAACAGAGGCTCACCAGAACTTCCTGACCTGAAGGCTATTTCTCAGCTTCACGCTGCTTGTTTAAATAACCAAACTGAGCCACACATCCCAAATGGCTCTTTTCCCCCATTGTGTGGTTTGCCATAAACATTCATTTTGTGCCTTCTGGCACATTGCAGAGACTGTAATGAAAAAAGTCACAGAATAGGCACAATATTACCTTTGAATTAGGACTTGAACCCTGACTGTGTTTGTCTGACGTCATATTTAGCAGTGGTAATGTCACATGTAATCTGCTGTCTTACTCTCTGCCTCACATGCTAGCTGGCAAGACGAAATGTCACACCCTGTTCTGGCGTAAAAGACAGGAATAGTTTTCCTAAATACGCCCGAGGATTTATGTTAAGAAGATGACAAATTAGCTAGCTTCCCCTAGTGCACCTCCATCTAACAGTAATGGCAAAATGCATGGCGTCAGGATTGCAGCGTAATAATGAGTACGCGTTCTGACTGTTACATTCATGAATGATTGATGACCGTAATGTTCCCGACTTGTAACACGCTGAGGGAAAAATACCTTTTAATTTCTACGGCGCAATCTTTTAATTTGGCATTAATTACCTTTGCATTCGTAATTAAAATAAATAATGTAAGGGATAATAATTAGTTTTAAAGTCATGAGTCTAACTCTGTGCCCTCAGAGCCGGAGGACAAATTTCATGAAAGAACAACAGCGAAACACTCTGCTTTCTTTGAATGGCGAACAGTGCGGAAGAGGGTGATTCTACCTGGGAACCTGGATGGCTTTCTAACTCAAACGTACAGTAGAGAAAGTCCATTGATTCATATGCAGAAATCTTGTTTTTATGCCGCTGAATAATTAATGACTCGTGAACAGAGGGGTGTGTCCCCCACAAGCCCCTCCCTCTCTGTGGTTCACACACCACCACCACATAGCGAATAAAACCCAAAAGGACCCTGGTGGGAAAGCATTTCAACAAATAAAGTAATGACTAAAGGAATGTAAATATCCATCTGCATAAATATATGTATGTAATTTAACCACAGCTCACTTCAGGTCAAAGCATCCAAAATGCAGATAAAGGGTGCCCTCATTTAATTTGCATCAATGACATACTTGCAATAAGATGCAGCACTGTTATTACAGAAATTATATGCATACGATGGCTGAAGTTAGGGTTTTGAATTGGATAGAGGCACCCCATTACTGAGAGGAACCGTTTCTATGGATAAGATCCCTGTTGTGTCATTTCAGTGGCAGTATGCTGCAATTTCTTCTAATTTACGCAACGGCCAAAGTGCACACGTATGAAGGGCGAAGGATGAAAAAGTCTATTTACTGTCTTCGGTATGAGCAAACTTCAATCGCAGTACCTGAAATGGGTTATACTTGGAGATTAAACAGTGATGTAATGTCTAAAAATGGCACAGGTGCCTTCAGGTAAGCTTTGGGTTTGAGTTAGTCTCCCGCTGAACAACAGTGAGAGGCACCACTGCCTTCTTTCCTCTCTGGGCTCTCTCATCGCTCCGGCACTGTTCCTCAGTACGGCTCTGCCGACTTGTTGAGGTTGAACTGTTTCAACAACAGATTACTCACAGTATTAGAGTCTCTCTGCTCTCCGCTGTCACACCACAGCGGGATGGATGGGAAGCAAAGCAAGAAAAACGCCTCATGAGTTTCCTCCTGAATTGGCTGGGATTGTGACAATTCAGGAAGCCGTCCTGGCCTCCGATATCCATCGGCACAAGTCATTTCCAAACCGTAGGGTTTCAGGAGGCGAAATCCCTACATGGGTCTTATCTGGACCTGCTAAATACTCACAGGATGGTCATGAGTGGCAGCTTAGCTTTGAGTCCTGCTAGCTTGTAGGAAAAGGGGAAAAAGAAAGCTCTGTAAATGTGTAAAGGTCGCCGCGTGCCTCCTGCAGTTAAAGGTCAAACCGGCTTTGATGCTAAACCTTCTTTCTCAAAATTGAGCTGCAGGCTGAATTTCATTAAGGCATCCATCCCATTTTGCGTCTGTCTTTCCTTTACATCCATTTAACTCACAGGCAAGAGCAAAAAGATGGCTTATCCCAAAATTCCTCCTTTGAAGGTCATCTCTATCTCATATATGAAGCCCTTCTGGTGAGTACCCTAGGCCCATTTCCAGTGTGGAAAATGGCTGATAATGCTTTTTTGTTTATGCAAACAATGTATGTCACCCAGCGATAAATTGCTTCCCCTAAGACACGTTCTCTGATCTTTGGCCAAAAAAGTACACAAAGTGTAGTGCAATTCAGACCCAGTCAAGCCCTTCAAATATGAATCACGGATTTATAGGGTAATACTTGTGATCCCATAGTATGTCCTACAAAACCACAGCACTGAAATGCTTCAAATGAATACACCGGTTTGATTACCAGCCGAGCAGAATCCCTTAAGACGAGCACAGCATTTATTTGTACACAGAAATCCTATTAAGAGCATTGTTCGACTGAGTTCATGCATTTCAGCGTGACAGAAGTTGCTGTCAGACCTCATAAACAATGCGAAGCAGACAAACAAGGGGTAATATAGACCCATAAACTTGAGCCAGGCAGGAAATAAAAACAAATCATTAGGACGTAGTGGCGTCCTTAGGGATGCCAAAGCATGGAACATTGATAAACTAACCAATGACTTCCCCATTAACTTGGCTCGGGGTAATTTTTCGTTGGGTGGCCTTTGTTACGGCCACAGATCGGAAATAAGTCGGTAAATGATGCAAACGCAAAGTGGCAGAAAAAAAAGGCCTGTCCAGAGATCCTGGCACTTCTGCTCCAAGGCAAAGCAGGGGACAAAACTCTGAAAGCCTGTATGCTTGTTGGGGTCTTGGCCTTTTGCTCGAGGCAGCCAGGCTTTCGTAAAACAGTAATACGCGCTAAGCATTGGCTCTACCCCTGTGTACCTTCATCCCTCCCCCAAGCTCACAATGGAAGGTGGTCCTGCTCCCCTGCTCCCCCCTCACCCTCCAAGCTCCCAGAAACCCCAGCTATCTCCCATGCCCTTATTAAGCCAGCCACACTGAAGTAAACAGTGCTAAGTGTGTCATGAAAGTTTGCATTACTCAGCAGAAGCAGCGGCGCACACTATTAGTCATGCTGACACCCACTTCTGCCTGGTAGTTTACTTGAGAAGGGAGGCCTCTGGTTTCATAACAGGACTTTTAGCTAGCCACTCCCACCCCCCCAAAACGCGATGGGAGAACGGTAAAGGCACTGTGCATTCCCCAAGCATCAGATCGGGGGGCTCACTGCCAGAATGTAAAGTCACTAAAACACCATGCTGGTATAAAGAGCTGTGATAAATAAAGGACACACAACAAAGCTATGAAAAATTGTTGTATAACATGGGGGGGGTCGTATCCCATTTCTGAGACAGTTGAGAAACACAAAAGGTGTACCTCTAATGAAAGACAGAGCTAAATTTCGGAAAATGACGATAGAATCAACAGGTGCCACGTCTTCGGAAGAGGAAAAAAAAAATCCACCGCTGCCAAAGGTGACCTTTTGTTATTAAAGGAAAGACACAAGCCAGAAAACAAATGAAACCACCATCCATCTTAAAATACACTTTCAGAACAAAGCACAATAGCCCGGGACATTTATCAGAATCTGAGAGTCGTGCCCATGACAGTAATTAACGTAGCTGCACACTAACTTTGCTGTTAATTAACGTGCCTCTGCTTGTGAATTTACAGATCAATAAAACAATAAACAGTGATGCGGGGGCAGAACCCGCAATGCATCACAACAATGCATTTATAATTATGGTTTTAATGTTTTTTTAATACTTTATATTTACCCAATGTTTCTTTTACAGTATGTCTGCAGTCCCTGTTGTATTCAGTATATCTGGAATTAAATCACAAACTATGAAGTGGACTAATCGGTGCAGAAAGGAGAATAATGAAGACCTCAAATTAAGACAGTTTTCATTGAGACTCTCTTGTTGAAATGGGAAAAAGTCCTATGATCTCTGTATGAGTTTTTCTGGTTATTCTGCATCTCAGCAACTTACTCTTTTTCTAAAAGCTATACCCTGCCAGATCAAGGCAGTCAAAAATACACAAACCAGAGTGCAGAGAATGGAAAAATGGGCTGGGGGCAGGGTGGCCCACTCACCCAAGGGTCGTCATGGTGACAATGGTGTACCAGAAGGAGGCAGGGATGCTGGTGAACTTGCTGGAGGTGGAGCCCTTCTCTGCGTAAAACATGACGGTGGCGAAGATGATGATGGCCATGGTGAGGGAGAAGAGCAGGAAGCCCAGCTCCGAGGCACAGCTCTTCAGCGTGTAGCCCAGGATGCGCAGGCCCTGCGAGTGGCGGGAGAATTTGAAGATCCGAAAGACACGGAAGACCCGGAGCGTGACGAACGCGCCGCTCACGTCTTCGTTGTTGGTCATGATCAGGCCGATGTAGTAGGGCAGGATGGCCACCACGTCGATGATACTCATCACGCTACGCATGAAACGATAGCGGCTGGGTGCAGCAAAAAGCCGCATCAGGTACTCCACAGTGAAGATCATGACACAGGCCGTGTCCATGCAGAAGAAGGCCACCGTGTAGCGCTCGCCACAGGGCACGTCCTTCTGGTTGGGAGTGGAACCACAGGGCACAGTCTCCACCACGTTGGTGATGACGGAGATGGCAATGAAGAAGCCCGTGACGTAGTAAAAGACCAAGGCCATAGTGCTGGTGTGGGGGTTCTCGAACGCCCGCCACATGGTCTCGCGGAAGTTCATGTGGGGCAGCTTGCTGTCCTTGTTCTCCTCCTGGTCGTCCATGAGACGCTCGGCATTCTCTCGCTTGCGGTCTTTGTACTCTTCATAGCAGCAGTCGCCAATTATCTCGGGAATGATGCCAAAGAAAGCAAGCTCCTCGTCATAAGCCGAGATGCACTCGTGTCGTGGGTAGTGAAGCTTGCCGGTCCGGTAGAAATTGAGGACGCTGCGGAAGGCGTCGGGGTCACGGTCGAAGAAGTACTCCTTAATCTCTTCGTTGTAGAAGAACTCCTTCTCCGAGCTGCCGAGCAGGGTGTCCGGGTAGCGTTCCAAAGTTGTCCTCCATGTCTGGAAGCGACGCCCACTGACATTCAGGACAATAAGCTCATCCTGACGTTTGCTCTGGTCCCTGGGTGCGACGGGCATGGGACAGTTAGCCACAGGCATCCAGCCAATGGCAGCGGCCCGAGCGAAAGGGAGCCATGCTGCCACTCCAGCCGCCATGATGGCTCGGGGATCAGGGAGCAGGTCCACTCCTTTCAAAACCAGCTTTCCTTCAAATTAATAACCATCTAGGGATAGAGGTGGACATGTGGTAGAGTCAGTGTATTGCTGCTAACCATCTGGGCTACCTGTACTCTGCCTTATTCAAGATACACCCCTTTAACGTCATTAAGCATCTCAGCAACAAGGTGGATTATACACTTAAAAGCCAGCCCTCTCCTTTTCATTTAGATTATGGCTAACTGCAATATCCTGTACGTGGTCCTGCTATGGAGCAACAGAAGATATTGGCATAGCACTGGAACAGCACGGGGTGTTTTTACTGCTCACTATTAAAACAGTATCAGATGGCATTTTACAGTGCGGTGTCAGGGTGGAAGCAGACAATGTAAGTTAAGTTTATATCGTGATATCACGACAGACATCAATATTAATAAACACGACAACGATAAACACATGCCCCTTTAACTGAGGTAGAATACTTGCCCGTGATAACAACGTAATCGCATTTATGCATATTTTCAGGTACACCATAAAGCTCATTTTAAAAAGGAAGAAAAATGCGCCACTTTAAATGTGTCTAAAAGTTCATTTTAGTGCCCAGTTTTTTTCATACCTGTAGAGTTAAATTAGCACCAGTACCGGTAATCCACCTGTCATTTTTATCATCTGTCTCTAAAAGCTCATCTTTGGGAAAAAAATGCCACACGCGTTGCATGATTAAACTTTACTCAGTATTTCACAGTACATTCGCTGCACTAGTATTTCATCGTTTTTATTTATGCGCAATACACATGACAGTCAAACACTTCCGTTAATTAAACTTTTTATGCTGGATTATTAACAAAAATCAAAATGTTATAGGACAAATCATGCACGCTTTTTAACCTATCGCCGCTTCACGAGGATATATTCCCTAAACTTATAATCACGTTTGTTAAACCTTTACTTTCAAATATTATTTGAACGACTGATCAGAATCTCATCACATTGTATACGAAAAAGCAAAATATGCATGCCTTTTCATATATAAAATTGACAGAAAAATGAAACACTTGCCGTTTATTTGAAGGCAATCGCACTGACCTACCTTCCACATCGGTTGGTAAAACAAGAAAAGAAAAGACAAGTGAAAGAGAAAACAAGTAGCGAGCGCTAAAAAGCGGTATCCACAAGCGATCAGGAGCTGCTGTCAGATATGCAGTCCTCTGATACATACATGAGATGCTCTTTGCCTTCCCTCGCAGTACAGCCTGATCCCGTTGGCTCCATGCAGTAGTAAATGGTACCCAGAAAGGCTGAGTTGGTGATGACACCTTGCTGGATGCTGATATGATGGACAGGAGTCAGTAGCTCAGCCTCTCTCTCTCTCTCTCTCTCTCTCTCTCTCTCTCTCTCTCTCTCTCATGCACTCTCTCCTTATCGTTCAGCCCCTCACTTGCGCAGATACGCGCTCTTCCTTTTTAAAATTTTATTCCTCTACAGACAGCGAAGCAGGTGCGCGTTGCTTTTCACAATTAGGAAATGTCTGCTCACTTTAACGCACGGGGCAATATATCGCGGTGGCACTTCCTCTTAAATGTGTTTGGTGTGGTCATGAAAATAAATTTGAGGTTTTAAATAGCACCCAACAGCGTACTTTCTGTTTCCAAACTGCAATGTCTTGCTTAGATGGACATTGCGTATACCGTTTACCAGGTCACGTTTCACAACTTAAGTTTAACAAAAAAATAACTGAAGAGATGGTTTATGTGACTTTTCCGATCGAGACTGAAACCGCTTACATTCAGCCAGGTAAATAGCCTGATTGATAAATAACCTACCACGCAACTAATTCTTAATGAGTGTTTTATATTTTGAGTGTTACATTTTTCACTCACAGTCTGTAAATAAATGCACTTTCGAGTTTAGTTTACACAAAAGCGACACGTATGGACATATAACAGGCTTTCCACATCTTTGTTACAGAACAGGTGGTGTTGGCTACACTGGATGCCCGAAAATCGAAAATCGAAACACCCGGAAACCATATAAGCATGCTGCCTTCATTCACATTCCCTATAACAGCAAAGCGTAATCTCCATTTTGTTACAATTACAACAACAGCAGTGTTGTAAGGGTAAAAGTATGGTTAAGCGTACTTTAAATTTGTGTAGATATGGAGAAAATGCAACTTTGTACGTAAGGTTAAGATGCTGCATTCCTGCTTACTTGTAAACTCCTGGCTTTATAAATTAATCTGAGTAGGAATTGCTAGCTCTGAATTTGCTAACCGGATTCTGCTCCTTTAGGGGGCGATGCTCGGGAATGCATACTGTACACTCAGTCCTCAGTGGTATTTCATAAGCAAGACTTCTTTCTATTTAAGGCTTCTTGGCGGTTTTCATGCCTGAGTACTTGAACAGATCAGTGCAAGACTGAACGAAATGAGTGGACGTTCAGATTTTAAGGAGATGTACATTTTATGAGTAAAACACACGGTAAAAGCAGCAAATATGGTTATGAGTAACAACAATCAACAAATTCGTTTTAATATAAAATGAATAATGTGAAACAAATATGAAATCAAATATAATTCTTCTCACTATGCATGAGAATCCACAAATGTTTTCTTATAGATGAGTCATGTTAAAAAGCATGTTTGTATTTGTCAGAAAAACAAACAGAAAATCATTAAATTATGAATTTTCAAATGACTGGTCCATTCAGTTAGATCTTGTCATTTATATATGAAATGATTGAATATTGATTTATTTTTTAATTTGTTTTTCATGAACCTGACATTCCTTTGTCATGTCTGTCACCCACTTATCCAAGTGATAGCCCTGATACATTTGTGGCTCTGCGTTGTGGCTCTGCGATTTTTCTTTTTGCTACTGTTTTGTAGCTTGCTGCTTTGTGTGAAAATGTAACCAAATTAGAGAATTGCACCACAGTTGATTATGTTATTAGAAAGGGTCCAATGCATCGTCTGTGGTTCTATGCTAATTACACCAATCCAACCAAAAGTTGCACCTTGTAATGACAATGACTTATTGTGGTTTCTATGAAATACTTTCATTGGTGCTGTGCACTTTAGGGACGAGTAGGTGAGTAAGACAGTTGTTAGTCTACAGCTGCATTCAGGGCCTTTGGCTTTGGGTAGGAATCCTGTCAGCTCTCCCCGCTTCAGGCTTATTCTGTAATTGTTTGTTGCATGTCAGAGGCCCCAGCAGTGGTGAATTTTTGAGAAGTGGGAATCGGGTTTCTGACCAGAAGGTTTAATTTGGAGGAACTGCTGAGTACCCTTTAGCAAGGTGCCTAACCTAAAATTTCTTTACTGCATCCAGTTAAAAGATCACATGGTAAGAAAGATGGCAAACAACATTATCAGCTTAAGTTAGAAGTACGCTAATTACTGAATTAATAAAGGTAATTTTTTGTTGCATGTCATTCATGTCCTCCATTTCAGCTTCACCAGATTATGCGGGGACTCCAGATATTTCTTCATCTTCCGAATCAGCTTAGAATAACATTTCCCTATAAATTTAGATCTAGGATTAGTCCCTGTTAAGCCTGCAGGTTCTAAGTATCCCTGGTGGCCAATAAAAAGCTTACCCAGAAACGTGACACGACTGTATGCTCTGCCTCCCACTCGAGGTGTCATATTTGCTGCCTTTAAAAGATGTGAGAAAGCCCAATCATTTTTAGTTGCCAGTAGCAATACAATCCTCTAGTCTGTGAAATGGCTTTAATGGCCTCTAGAGGCAATAGCTCCGATCTTACAATGTAAAGCTATAATTAAGGATAGGGTAAAGCCCTTGAAGACTATTGTGATGTCTTTTCCCATAAGCTTATTCCAATTTATATAATCTCAATAAAGACTAAATAGCAGAACCAA
The DNA here is from genome assembly GCA_019775915.2 of Cyphomyrus plagiostoma. Classification (NCBI taxonomy): domain Eukaryota; kingdom Metazoa; phylum Chordata; class Actinopteri; order Osteoglossiformes; family Mormyridae; genus Cyphomyrus; species Cyphomyrus plagiostoma. The sequence continues at coordinate 26,529,410 of JABFEA020000130.1, read as the reverse complement.
TGAATATATCAGATATTTCGTTATTCATTTTGAATAATCACTTTTTCAGTCAGGGTCACAGTGATCTAGAGTTAGCCCTGGGAAAAAGAGACAGCACAGCATATATACCAGATAGGATGACAGTTCTTTGAGCGGCACGCTATCTTCCACACACACACACACGCACACACACACACACACACACAGAGAGAGCAATATTTAAGAATAAATGACACATCTTTGAATTGTGGGAGGAAAATGGGCAAGTACATAGAGCAGGGGACATCATTCAGCACTCAACCCTGCATAAAACTGCACAAAACATGTACCCACTGTGCCAATAATGATATTTATTCCTGATTTCTGGGCTAGGTTTCAGTTAATGTAAATTTTATCAGTTAGACTGATTGTGACCTGACAGAATTAGGAGAGCCATGGAGTATCGCACTGGACTGGCACAGAAATAACTCTGCTGGGTCTATGGTACATTTTTCCGAAAATGCTCTAGATTTTGTGTTAATTATTACCCGTTTCCATGATCATAAACAATGTTACACTCAAAAATTCTTCTCAGCCCTGTTGTATGAACCCATACACGATTCAAAGTCACAATCTTTTATTACACAGGTAAAAAATAAGAAAAATAATGTGTAAACTGCAATATGTAACTGAATTCTATATTTTTATATTTATACCTGTATGGTATCATAAAAACACAGCAATAGTCCTTTATCTGGATAAGTAATTAAACTTAGTGACATTGTGTGTGAAGATGAATATCAATTAATATGTGGATGACTACAGAAACAGAAAATGGCTCAAGTGACAAGGATAATGTTAGCATTCTTCCAACTACATAGATTATGCTGAGATTCATGATATTTAAGGCTGGTGATTTCAATGATATACTGAATAAAATACATCTCTTAAGGGGGCCTATTTATAATATACATGACAAGATAGCCATTACAAGCAAAAATAAAATAAAATCCAGCTCACACCAGCAATGTAAATTAGCTTGGCTTCATATAGTTGCTGGCTCTATCATTTGTATGTTTTTATAATTGAGCCATCAAGGACATCAAGCGGTCATAAAACCTTTGGATTACTGTTGAGGGGAATTTGATTGGTGATTTTTTTTGCCACAAATTTCAGTGTTCCCCTTGACAGCTTACTTGCCAGTGATGAGACATTTTTCAGGGAGTGACATCACTTAAAAACTCCAAACAGAAGACAGTGGTTTGACACCAGAAAGCACTACTGTGGGCCAGCTGATATGTCCGACTGCCATGAATTCCCTGGAGATTTCCCAGCTTATTGCTTTAATGCCAAGAGAGGTAGGGCATCCATTTCTTGCCAAAACGATTCCCATCTCCCTCAATCAGGCACAGCAGCAAAGCGCACAGAGTGCTTGGGACATGTGATTCTAGTTTTTGCTTCAGTTCCAGCCTATAACGACTCAGCTCTCTGACTGTTAGTGCTAGAGTAAGCTAGCTAATGATTGGACGAGGCAAGATGGGAGGACATGACCTTGGTGGGTGTATGAATGTCCTAGTGCTATTGAACAGCTCCAGATCTAGTCACTTTGGGTAGGGGTAATGCAGCTGAGGCATATATTAGGCATGGAGCTACCAAGTGTGGATGGTTTTAATCAGGTGATTTGGTCTTTAATACCTTTTAGTGTAAGGATGGGGTGTGTCATTGTTTGTTTTTTAACCCACCAGGAATGTGAAACCCAGCCTTGAAAATTTTCACGCTCACCTTTCTTTATAATGACGAGAACGGACATCCATTATTTTATTCGACTACGATACAGAATAAACACAGCATACATCAGATATGCCTTTTCAGGGATCTGGGGAGGTGCAACTGCTGACAGAATCTGGGGAGGTCTCGTGGGGAATGCACCATCAGTGGCTGGGCATTTTTATGGGAAAGCACATATAACCAGAGCCTCACCTTGGATCTGCAATAACATAGCATTTGGATTAATCATATTATGAATACTAAATATTCTACATACCGGACAGAGTGTAAAAGGAAAATTAATTGCCTGGATACTGCATTTATGCATTATCCAATTAACCACAAATATATATACTGTATGATTATCATTTAATGATGGATTACAGAAAAACATTATCTCAGTTACTGCTCACAAATTCCGGCATCCATCATTGATCCAAATGTCATGTTTCATACTCTCGGTGAGACTTTGGGACCTTTCGAGACATGGATAGGAGAAGAACAAGGCTTGTGTTAGTGTTCGTTACTTGGAATGCTACTGAACATTTGCAGCACTGGTAGCAAAAGCCAAGGAACATTGCATGTATTGTTAATTGCACATGGTAAATGCGCAAGGAAATGTGCTATTTTTTTCTTTTTCCCCACATATATAATATCCATTCTCAGATAAGTGCAAGAGTATTTTTCCCCATCACAGATGACAGAATTGCCAGCTGGATACATAAATAAAATCTCTGCAGTTCTTTTAAAAACTGAGCTCTTTTAAAGGGCCTGTTAGCGGAATGTGGGTGTTTCAAGTTGTGCTCATTTTGTATTCTTCGACAGCGCTTTTATCCAACTGTTCAGACATGTGTGCTTTGTGTCAGGTTGAAATTCAGATTCAAATCACGTTTTTTACCCCCTTAGACACAGATTTGTTTATGCACAATGTGCATTTTGAGGTCCGATGCAGAAAAAGCAATGACTGCAATATCAGTAAATAGAAAGACCCAGAAAAACAATTTCATATTCATTCACACCTCACTGTCAGTGGGGTGCGTGTACACATGAAGCTATCCAGATACTCCCACATACCTATTCATACGCATACATGAACTTCACTCCCATTCAGCATCCTGTACAGGAAAAGAACTGGCAGATGGAAGGAAAAAATATTCCTTTTTTTGCTAAATAACTTGCATGCAGATGGAGCTTTGAATTTCCACCCTGGCAGCGATGTATGAGGTGAGAAGATAAGTCATTAGGAATTTCCTCTGATTTTCCTGTACCTGTTTGGTCGTGCAGGGTGAGTAACTGTCTGGCACTCATTTCCTCACCATAACATTTTTTCAGTGTTAACATCTAAAAATAAAAACAGATTTTCCACATGATATCGCTTTAATCTTTTTTTCCCATACCGTTAAATTTTTTTTTTCATTTGTTCCATGAATATCACAATGGTTAAACACTCGTTTTCCAAAACAGCAGTTGTACTAAATGACATCCTATAAGAATTTACTCTAATTTAAGGCACAGATAAACAAATAAAAATCTGCCCTTCATTTATAATTTTCTTTAGCTTACAAATCCAGTCTGTCTCGTGTTCCCAATTAGTAGATTGTCAGGTCGTTAAATGTCTATGTTGACTGTGTAATTCAAATGTAAAACCTGCAGCCCAGGGTCTGTAACAGATTAGTTTTATGTTCTGCTGCACATTAATACGGCACATTATTTGTTACATGCCTGGTAATCTTTGTATGTCGTTGGCTTCAGGGTCTTCATTCTGGGTCACCTCAACTGCTGAACTTATGCTTTCGCTTCACCTCACCTGTAGTTCCAGCTGAAAAGCATGGACCATAAAAGAAGCGGGGAAAACTGTACCTGCTGTAGAACTCAAAAATTTGGGTTTCTCACATCTCATTGAATGAAGAACTCTTCATAAGTGCTAATGGGGTTATATGCATGATCCACACTAAGGATGTGCCGGGCCGAGTGACGTGTCGTAATGCAGCACCCCCTTCAGAATGTGGAAATTAAACACAACCGGTTGGAAAATCAGCTACTTTCTCTTAATTCCTTTTCCAATCAGGGCCCATACTCTGCATGGCTGACTTCTAAAGATGCCAGTGTTTATCAAAATGAAGAAGATTGGTGGAGTAGCCTTCTCATTTGTCACGCTTTTTGTGTTCTTAATGAACTCTGATGTCTTGCTTCATTTTGTGGCAGAGGGGAAAAAAGGAATTTTATGCAAGCTATATAATGAGCTTAGTTTACCTCCATTTCAAGAAGCCACATTTCAATAGGTCCGAGTCACAGCATGAAAAAATGGTCATTTGAAGGGGGTCATGAAGTGGACAAGTGGGATTTTGTAAGGCTACTGCTGGGTAACCTTCTGATTGTCTCCGTATAACAGCTCTAGAGAATGAGTCACATGGATACAGAAGCATGCTGTTTGCTCTGTTTCGGGGAGCGAGCCTGCTTGGGCTGTGGAAAGACTGCATAGCCTTCTCTAATGTCAGATAGCTGAAATATATTCATTTGTACGCATGCTACATCCTTGGATTTTTTTATCTGAATTTATTCTGAAAGCTGCCCCAGCAATCACAAATTGTTCACATTCAAAAATGTGTTATTCAAGGCAATGGTGGCAGGTCCTCTCATGGGACTAAATCTCACAACCACTTAGTAACAGGTTTTTATTCCTTAGCCACAACATTTTCAATATTTAGGTACATTTTCTTTCAAATTTGTTTACAACTCAGTACAGAGATACATTTCTGCAAATAGAATAATGCTGTATTCACAGGAAAAAACATTTTTTTACAGCAATATTTAAAACAACTCATGTCCCACTTTCTTTGGGCCATTTCTTTTTATTCAATCAAGCAAGCACTCAATCAATCAATCAATTTGTTTCTATATAGCACCTTTCACAGCAGAGTCACCCCTATTTACAAGGGTTTGTGATACATTATAACATCATTAGGGGAGAATACAGTGACTAATGAAGCAATATGATTTCTCAAGATGCATCTGGTAAACTGAATGACACGGAGGGCCAAAAGAAGCAACGAGGAACATTGGATACTAACATTTTTACTTAAAATAAAGGCTCAAGCCATAGCCAAGGGTGAATATCGACATTTTCCTTTCCCTGTGGTTTTGTTAGCCTGGACTGTGTTTTGCGCAGCGCCCACCAAAACCTGTCAGTGTTACTTCTTCTCTTTCTGTTCACCATGCCTGGGATGCCATCCTTGCCTTTTCTTTTGTATCCTTTCCGGCCTTCTGCTCTTAATCAGATGAATGCTAATAGCTGTGTCCAATCCGGACAGCTCCCAGAGCAGCTCAGGAGCCCAGGACCAAACCTCCCTCTCCTTATTTCTTCAGCCGCCGCAACTGTTCTTGTCCCCTATTCCCATTTATGTCTCCTCTTCTTTCTTCCAGGACTGTGAAATAAGAGGCAAACAAACGACGAGGGAGACAAGGCAGCTGTTGATTTAACAAACAAAGGCATGCATATTGCTGCAGACATATGCCATGCAGATTTGGTCAGCAGGTAGGGCAGTGGCTAAGGACATGGACTGGCTCAGGTTACAGGACCGCAGCTGTATGATCCATGGACAAAAGGTGAAGTGAATCAGTGAATTATTTAGGCATACATACATGGGTAAGAACTGGAATTGGCTACGGAAATAAGGATAACACTGACATTACATTTAACTCATTTATCAGACACTTTTATCCCAAATGACTTATAGTTGAGGGAAAGAATACAATTTTTGTGTGCTCCCTAGGATTCAAACCTATAACCTTTGCCTTTTATTAGGATATAGCACTACTTTTGGACCTTCCGGAAAAACAAAGAAAAAATAAAACTGCTTATATTTGAAACCATCACATTGGACAACAGCATCTGTTAAATAAATATAAACGTAAGTAAGGAGAATGTTCCATTTTTCTGTATTTCCATCACAGATCTGGTATTTAATTTTAAATTCTAGTCAAGACCAAACTGTACTTCTTTTTTTCTGAATATTCATTAAAAGGCTGACTTTGACTGAGAGTGGCTGTTACCAAGGACTTTACATCAGTACTAATAAGACACGGGGCTCTTTTCACTGAGTGCCGTAGCCCTGTAATGTTGGACACAAGGGGTCCTGTGAGATTTATCCCTTTTGAATGCTAATTAGCAGCAAACCATTAAATATTTGGTCCTGACCTTAGAACTCTCCTGATTGTGAATAATCTAAAGAATACCTAATTGTTATTAATCAGTTAATTTTCAGGTCTCCCTGCCGATGAGCGTTTATGCACAGCTAGAAACCAAGACGGGGAGAGTCAGGTTTCCTGTTATCGGTGGATGATTCAGCCCTCTGTTACCCTACATTCTGATGCAATTGAATTCAGTCATGGGGGGCACTTCCCTAAACCTATGACTCCAAGTGTTACAAAGGGGCATGGAGAACGAGGAAAAAGAGGGACGATCCATGGAAAGGTTCACAGCAAACACTAAAGGGGCAACCACAAAACAAAGGGACCACGAGAGATCAAAAACAAAACAAGAAAAATAAGAACTAACTAAAAGTACCGCAAAGTAACACAACTAGGAAACAGAGTAAAACTGGGAGCTAGCCTAGGAGACAACCATAGCTACAAACACAGTAGTAACAATTGCAATGACTGATCAAAGGGCTGTTCCACAAAGCAGGATTTCTTGCATAGCCAGATAACTTGTTGGATTTAAGGAAGTCTGAGCTAAATGTAAGGGAACAAAAATAGTTCATTTAACCCAGACTACCTTAAATCTAAGATGTTATCTGGCTAAGCAAGAAATCCTCCTTCAGGGAATACCCCCCAAGGAATAGAACATAGACAATTACTTAAATAAACTGAAAAGGACTAACAAGAAGCAGGAGTGGGCTATAATAAACTAGGGGCAACTAGGAGAATGTGAGGTCAGTAAAAGGATACAGCAGGTTCAAACACCAAGGGAAACTAAAACAAGGAAAACTAAACATCCAACCAGGAAACAGGAAGCAAACACAGGGGACTATAACTGGAATACATACAATAACAAAGGTTAAACGCAGAGGAAAAACAACAAGTTGGGGCTGGCCACCGGCTAGCCTTGAACCTGCAACAAAAGGGAGCCAGGAGGAATGTCATATGAGGAAAGGTTAGTTGAGTTAACTCTGTTCAGCCTCAAGCAAAGGAGACTGAGGGGGGACATGATACAGGTCTATAAGATTCTAACAGGTTTGGATGCTG
>JABFEA020000130.1:26502642-26512987 GCA_019775915.2 Cyphomyrus plagiostoma | reverse complement strand
GATTGATTGATTAGATAATTGCATTAATGAGAAATTGAACAGGTGTTCCTAATAATCCTTTAGGTGAGTGTATATATATATAGATATGTATGTATGTGTGTGTATGTATGTAAAACGTAGCAGGGGGCTTGCAGTGATATACTTGCTCTGATTGATTTTTATATAAATTTTGCATTTTACTGCACAGCTGTGGAGATACAACTTAAATGAATGAATGTAATGATAAAGAAATATTTGGGGAAACATGACCAAGAAAAATATTGCCGCAGATGCTGCAAGTCAGCTGAACTGAAATTTAATACAAATTGTATTCCCTCTTAGCATTGAGTCACATTTTCTCCTTTCAGCTTCCATGAAGAGGAAAGGATACCCGTCTAACAACACAATTTTCCTCGTGCATTGTGAACCTGGTGAAGAAAACAATTTTTACTCATATCCATGAACAATTCATTGCATTTTCAGTCAGATTGCTCAGATTATAAGAAGCTGTCTACTAGAGCATCAAAGATATATTGATTTGTGCTGCACTCAGGGATGCATTTTCCAGACCAGTAGCTCATTAGAGTTGTTTACAGGAGTACCACTGCAGTAGAGTTATGTTTAAATATTATATTAAATATTAGATTTCACATTCACTCACACTCACACAAATATGATGTACAGCATTTTACTTTTAGTCTTGCATGGATATCACATGCCAATTTTACATAGATTTTACATGCCAATTTAAAAAAATCTATATTATAATACTTATGCATTATGTTTTGGCTCATCGGTGCATGTCTCAGTGGAGCTATGTCATAAAGATATAGTAAGATACGTCAAAATATAGTAGCCAAACTATGCCAAAATTACTGAGCCTCCTATGTAGTATTTAACACACTTTTTATCCTGCAAACTTCTTTCATGGGGTTATATAGAATAAAGAAACCTGTATTAAAAGAATAAATGCATACATCACAAGCATGGGTTGTTGAAAAACGGAACTCAAATATTCTTGTCTCATGCCGCCTGAATTCCCCCGTCCAGCAGCTGTATATTGGTATATGTTAGATTGATTATAAAAAAGTTAAAAATCCCAATAATGTTTCAACTTTTGATTTTGTATAGACAAGTATAGTACATTTTTATATAGGTGCATTTAATTTCATTATTTAATTTTTACAAATTCAACAGTATAGATGGCTATCATTTGGTAAATGACAGTTTGCAATAACTTCTAATGTGTCCACAATTAATTCCTCTCTTTACTTTCATACTTTCTGAACTTGAAATACAGGCAGTCCCCATGATGGGATCTGTTCGCTAGGTATGTCTTTAAGTTGAATTTGTAGGTAAGTCATAAAAATAAAAATACAGTACGTAACATTATCATCAGCAACAACAACAACAACAACAATAATAATAATAATTACCACTAAATTAAATTTGAAATATAATAGGCTTTATGGGAGTCTGTTCGGAGTTGTTTGTACGTTGGACGTTCTTAACCCATACCAACATCCATCACTGTGATAAAGAAAGGAGAAAGGGGTAGAGGGTCTCAAAATACTGAATGATGTAGAACCACTGAAATGATCAGTCTATTGAGAGGCCAAAAAGAAGATGAAGTGGACTCTTACTACTACACCAAAACAAGAGGACAAATGGCCAAGAATGTAACTATGAGAATGGCTGATGCGGTAACCAAGCAACCATGTTGGTTGCCATTGTGCCTTTGTTTTATTAAGATCCTCTGATGACCTATAAAAAAATCACAGAACACAATAACTGTCAAGTGGCATACGGCATTGCCTCTACATTGGCTACATAAAGTGACTGAATGGAACAAAACCCAGGAAAAGATAACAGCCCAGGACTAGTATAACCATAAATGGATTCACAGAGTTTCTCATAGGTCTGAAAGTACTCATGGACACATATGGCTTTAGTATATGTGAGTAGGGGTTTCAGGCAGCCTACAGTCATTACCCCAGAGTGTCAGGCCAAATTGCCGTGACTGACAGTAGGACCGATCGTGTGTAACTGGAGGGTCACAGACCGATCGTGTGTAAACATGACACCATTGATATTCATAAGGCTGCAGCTTCATACTTCAGCTTCAAGGGTACTCATGATTTGAGCACTATTTGAACTAAAGGTCACAGGAACACCAGCACCCTTGAGGACCACCACATCACGTACTGCTTGCCAGCAAAACAGTCAGGCCATGGTTTGCAAACTCCAGTTTTCAAGTGCTGCAGGAGATGTTGTTTGTTGTTTCATTGTTATTCATATCTCACTTGCATTGCTGAAGTAATTAGTCATGTTTCAGGAATACACTTGTAGCATACTCTAAAACCTTGGGAACTCTTAAGAATCTCAAGGACAGGATCTCACAAATCTTTATTAGCCCTGAATGTGTGGTGCAGCTTTGAACTGCTAATATACCCAACTGCAGAAAAGTATTAAATGTCCAGTCAGGACATTCACATGAGTCCCGTACAACACAAAGGTTCAGATGCAAAATAAGTATTGTATTATTATGAATATGTATGGAATTTAATTTGTTGAGATGAACCACACATTTAAGGGCCTCCCTTGAACATAACTTTCAGCTTTCACTGCTGAAAGGGCCTTGTGATAAATCATGACAGACTAATCCATATCTTGCACTGAGATGTTTCCAGGTTTAGCAAGGCTCCGTTCCTCTGCCCAAGGATCTACATTGGATCTAGCACATTACTTGTGACAATTGGCCTGGGCTGCCTTGCAGAAAACACTTGATTTCCAGTGGACCGCACATTACAGTTCCTTCCAGAATTACTGATAGCCTGGGTACTAAAGACTGAAGAATGTCTGTTCATTAGCTTGATAATACACTAAGATTATGAAATAATTCTAACCTCCCACTAAGGTTGATTTATTTAAAGGTATCCTTTTATGCTCATTGGAATTTTACTTATGCAAAAATGTTCTGAGGGCAGAACAAAAAATGATTGGTTGACAGAGATAACCAATCAGATTGTAGAGGAAGTAGGTCCAAGCAACTAGAACAGGTGAGAGTAGCCAATAAGATGTCTTGGTCTCCCCTCTTTTAGTTGATTCTGCCCTCAGAATGTGAATACCAATGAGGTATTCCTAAGAAAAAGACAAGTAAATGAGTGGTTGTTAAACAAAACAGAACAGGGCACCCTGAAGTGGACCCTCATTTTATTTGGATATCTCATTTTTGCAGAGAACACGTAACACTGTTAGCAGTGATTTCTGTGAGAGAAAATTAACATAGTTTTATTGGTTCACATCAAGAGTGGCTGGTTTTGGAATTACTTTAGGTATTACAGCTGTTGTAAATCTTCCCCAATCAGGCCTAGGTGCTGTGGGTCCATGCTGATGTCATCCTCGCAAGACGTTTATCGCTGCAACCCTGCCCTGCATCTTTACTGCCAGCGATTCCACCCCCCAACAGTCAGAAAATTTTACCCTGACATCACCACACCCCACAGCCAACATGAGGCTTGGCTAGTATCTCTTGTTTAATACCACCATACCATCCAAATATTATACCACAGTATAGACCTGCTTTTTTTAAAGCAAGAATATTCTGGGAATTTTGAAACATATTACCGTAATACTGCCATATATACCATCCAGATATACCGTGGCATACGGTATTGTATTACCGTAATACCGCCCAAACCTCACCAGCACCCCCTCCCACGTTTCCTGAAATCAGTATGCTGGGAAATCAGTAAAGTGAGATCAGGGCAGGTCTATGGGGAGGCCTAGGTGGACCCACCCACCCATTCAGATAATTATAATATAATTATTTTAATTTTCACTAGTTATATTGAATGTGAATTGTTTTGTCTTAGGAAATATGAGAATTATGTATTGATAATAATAATATTCAGAACTTTGGCTCATATCTTCGTTGACTGACATTATGTAACTATGTGCTATTCGTGCTTCTCAGGCCCACCCTGATTTAATCCAGACCCACCCATCAGCCACTTTTTGTTTCCACCACTGTGCGGGATGTCTGTACATATGTATGGAGGATCATATCCAAGGTGCCACCCAAACTGCTACAGTGTAGTATCCAGCAGTATAAATAAGATAATTCAAATCTTGCTGTCAGGATCAGTCCTTGCCTTGCCCTGTCTGTCATTTCCCTGTTTGGTCAGCTGATATCGCTGGTCATCCTGTTCCGTGTTCCCCTACTGTATTCGGGTTTAGTATCTTTCAGAGTACAGTGTGTTCTCTTGGTGCCTAGGCTGCCATGTGGCTGAATGGGCGGAGCATGGGGCTGAGAACCAAACTTCATTACCGGTTTGAGGCTGCCAGGAGACTGACTTTGTTGAAAGTTTTGGTTTTTCCCCTTGTTAGTTATCTTGTGTTCATGTTACTTAGGTATTGGTCCTTTTTTGTATCTGTTTCTGATTATCCTAGTTTTGTAATTATACAAAACTGTAATTGTAACTATGTTTGGAGATCTGTCATGTTGCACTAGTCCCTAATGTTTGATTATTACCCTCACCTGTCCCTTATTACCCAAGTTCTCAGTGTTTCATTGATTTAATAATTGCCCACACCTATCCCTTGTTCAAGCCCCTTTTATTTGCATATTAAAGTCCCTGCCTTTATGTTCTTCCTCAGTTGGCCACTGTGTTTGTGTACTGATTGTGATATGTGCTGCTTTGCAGTGGTTCCTATGTGCTTCCTTGAATGTATTTGTTTGTTTTTTTTTATCTTGCGTTTAGTTAACTCTTGTTACCCTCCTGCCTTTGTCGTGGTTCTTTTTGTCTCAAGTCTTTTTGTGTTCAGTTCATAATACAGTTCCCTCAGTGATTTTAAACTACACTGTGGATTGTCCTTCTGCCATGCCCACCATAACACTTGCTTTGGATAAATCTGTCAGACAATAAACTAAATATAAACAGGACTAAGTTTAACAGTGTTTATGCTACATACGGAAGGACCTTAATGTGAAAATATGCAAAATACAGTTAAAATAAAATGATGAGTTAGTATAACTTTACAAGAATTACAACTCTGCCGTAATAACCAAATTAAAATGTAACTAGACAGTACAGTCTTATCATGGTATAATGCATTTTAAATTTATGATGTAAGTACAGTAACATGCAGCCATAATTATGAGATATGCTTGATACTCAAGAAATTCCCAACTTTCAGTTAAACATCTTTATTAGATAAAAGCCAAGCTTGGTGCTACTAATGATATATATTAACAATTCATTACTAAACACAGGATAATGTGGTAAGCAGTCTAAGGTAAATTACTATAGATGTAGTTTGATATACTAAGCTTTGCGTTGTAGCAATATGTCATCTACATTTCATTTTAAAAAAGCCTAATGTTTAGCTATTGATTCTGTCACATAAAATATAATACCAAGAAAAACCCCATATTATCTATGAACCGGCATTTAAGTATTACATGGTCTTTCAAACCTTAAAAGTATTAGGCTTATTCCTTTCCAGCCCAGCTCTGTACATCCATCCATCTGTTTTTTATACTGCCTTATCCTATGCTGGTTGTACATGTCCTTCTTAATATTTAATATTATGGGGGGTTCATATGTGGTTCACTGTTGCTTTACACCTCTGGGATCAGGGGTCCCTGTGTGTGGCGATTGCCTGTTCTCTCCCTGTCATTGTGGGGTTTCCTTACCAGTTTGCCCAGAGGTGTGCATGTTTGAATGAATGGTTTGTGATTGTGCCTTGCAATGGGTTGGAACCCCAATAGGCTCTGGACCCCCCACGACTCTGAATAGGACAAGCAGTTTTAGAAAATGGATGGATGGATGGACAGGTTCCTATGAGTGAATTCTGCTTTATCAGAAATCACCCAAATATAAATAGTCAATAAATCTATATATACTGTATCCATGGAAAAAATTAAGAGACTATGGCACAATTTTTTGTTTCATTCATTTCTTAATTTATGGGTATATACAACAGTATGCAAAAGTTTTGGCACCCCTCAAAAAATAACATATTTTGGTCATTTTTTAATTGAAAAGATGTAAGCACAGGTAGAAAATGGAAAGAAATGCACAATATTTTCAGCAAGCACTGACGTATAGTTACTTTTTGTGTCATAAATTGAACAAAGATAAAAAAATAAAAACATTATTGTGGCACTGTGCAAAAGTTTGGGCACCCTAAGAGTTCCAAAGTATCAGACTCTTTTTACGAGGTTTCAGACCTGAATCAGCTCATTAGATCTGATGCATGGCGACAGCTGTCATTAGTAAATGTCAGCTGGTGCCAATTTCAAATCTTTACAAATACTCTGACTCTTCAAACCTTGTGTACACACTTGTGGACACTCAACAACCATGGCTTCCTCTAAGCAGCTGTGTAAGACTCTGAAAGCAAAAGTTATTGATGCCCACAATGCAGGAGAAGGCTACAAGAAGATAGCAAAGCATTGTCATCTTGCAGTTTCCACAGTGAGAAATGTAATTAAGAGACGGTAGTTCAGGGGAACTGTGGAGGTCAAGATGAGATCTGGAAGACCAAGACAATTCTCGCAGATAACTGCTCATATGGTGGGCAGAAAGACAAATCAAAACCCCCATTTGACTGCAAAACACCTGCAGGAACATTTAGCAGACTCAGGAGTGGTGGTGCACCGTTCCACAAGACCTTCATGGAAGATTCAGCAGAAGAAAACCTTACCTGCATCCCCATCATAAAATCCATCATCAGAAGTATGCAACAGAACATCTACGGAAGCCTGATGCGTTTTGGAAACACGTTCTGTGGACTGATGAAGTTAAAATAGAACTCTTTGGCCACAATCAGCAAAGGCATGTTTGGAGAAAAAAAGGAGCAGCATTTCATGAAAAGAACACCTTGCCAACTATTAAGCACGAGGGTGCATCTATCATGCTTTGGGATTGTGTTACAGCCAGTGGCACAGGAAACATTGCTCAGGTAGAGGGATGAATGGATTCCACTGACTACCAGAAAATTCTGGAAGCAAACATCACACCATCTTTAAAAAAGCTGAAGCTGAAAAGAGGATGGCTTCTACAACAGGACAATGATCCTAAACATACCTCGAAATCCATCATGGACGACCTCAAGAGACGCAAGCTGAAGGTTTTGCAATGGCCATCACAGTCCCCTGAATTAAACATCATTGAAAATTTATGAGTAGATCTTTAAAGAGCTGTGCATGCAAGATGACCAAAGAATATTACGGAACTAGAAAGAATGGGAGAAAATCCCAAGTATGAGAATGGAAAGACTTTTAGCTGCATGGCTAGAAAAAGCGTTTGCAAGCTGTGATATCTGCGAGAGGAGGTGTTACTAAGTACTGATTATGTAGGGTGTCCAAACTTTTGCAGAGTGCCACAATGTTTTTATTTTTTATCTTTTTTAAATTTATGACATAAAAAGTAACTATGTATCAATGTTTGGTGAAAATATTGTGCATTTTTCCCATTTCCTACAGAGACTGTGTTTACATCTTTTCCATAAAAAATGACCAAAATATGTTATTTATCAAGGGGTGCAGAAACTTTTGCATACCACTGTACCTGGTATATACTATGTATAGCTACACCATTGTTAATTGTAAAATGTTTTGAAGGTGCACACTACACTGATATATGTAAATGTATTAATATGGCAGTTTCATAGAAAGGCTTGATGACTACAACATGGCTAGTAGCCCCAGCAGTAGGTAGTAAGCTTAAGTCTTAAGTCTATAACATCTACAGTCATTAAAGTATTACAAGGGTAATGTGATCTACATATTGTGTGTGGAGAGCCTGGTTTAATCTTTACATAAACATAGTTTTACAGTCTTCTTTCATGCTTTTAGGTAGATGTATTAAGGGCTTCAATCCAGACTCAAAGGTAAGGAAGAGGCTGATTTAATGTGATCAAATTTCCTTTTTTGTAGTTAAACTCCTTGATGTAATCTTTCAAGTCGACATTCTTTGCATGCATTTTCACACAGGATTAATATTGTAAAATATGTAAAATATGTCAATGTAAAATATTAATATTCCAAGTTGTAAATTTAAGATTACTCTGAAATTTTTGTCAGATTTTTTTTTCTACTTAGCATAATAATCTAGATAAGGGAACGTAACAAATTTAATCTAAATTCTTACATAAATTCCATGGCAGCATTTCCATATGCTTAGATATTACAATTTGTAAAGGGAAACAAGCCATTATATCTCAGTGTAAATAGCTGACCGGCACCTTGTGTGACATGTCATTTGCCCAGGTCACCTATCTCCCTCACACACACATCCTCCACTTGCGCTCTGTCATTCAGGAGAAAGGGAGCTCACTCATTACTGAGCTCAAGCTGCACTCACCGACACAAGAATTAATGGATGCCTTCTAGTACAATGAACAGCAAAGTGAGATAACAGTGGATTTGGCAGGAATGTGATTAATTTGACTGAAGTCTGCCTTGAATCCGAGTCCCCATTCTCCACTCATGTCTCTGTATTCCAATTTGTTAATTATCATGTGAAATTCTCCTATGTTCAGATCTCAAACCATGTTTAATTAATAAGAATTGTTTAACACCAACATGCAGCTACTTCCTTCTAAATACAGGTGGCAGGTATTCCCAAGGTGGTTGGAATTTTAGCTTTTAAAACAGTGTTATCTTTAGCACAGTGTGATGGAATCCAGGAGAGGCCGACAGCTGGCTATATATGACCAACCCCATCAGACACAGCGAAATTGGCATTTTTAAAGTACCGTTCCTCAAAAATGTTTCAAGAGGTTTACTATGATAAGAAAAATAAGGTAGTCCATGTTTTGTTACATGTACATTCGGAAAGTCTGATGTGCAAATTGCAATACTTGTATTAAGTTGAAAGGCTTTTCGGAGCTGTTCTTTTTTCCCACTGTTTCATCAAGATGAGCTTCAAATACTATATTGCAGATCCACTGGGCTTATAGACATTTATAATTTGCTCAAGTAAATGAGCTATTATTTACAGGTTTGGATATAGGATTTAGAAATTATTTTTCTGGTGTTTGTTTAAAAGAATCCCCATTTGCTCTAAATAGGTAAAACCATCTATATTTAATTATTTAATCCAACATTTCATGAGAATGAATAGGGCCCAGACACACCTAACATACGCAGATGGCATATTTGTTAAATAGAGGATTAAAACTGGAACATCACCTCTCAGTCTTCTTATGTGGACTCACCTCGGATCATCCTGACACAGAAGCAAAGTCCTGGTGTTCTATAATACAGGAGGATGTGTTCTGCACAAAGTCTGAACTCATTTTTAATACAATACTTGTGTCCCAATGCTTATCATTAAAGGGAGTCACAAAACATATACTGTTATTTACTGTAGGTAGAAGTGGGGCACAAGCTATTGTCTTGTAAACAGACTAGTTTTGGCAGATCAGTATGAAATTGAAGTGTCATTAGAGTACTGCAGTGGTTAAGAATGGCGACCTAAAGATTGCTGTTTTAAATGTGAAGAGTTATGAGAAAGTTATTTAACTTATTTTAATCTTCAGTAAAATCATGGTTACTGATTTTACCATTTGCTTTTAGAATCTTATATAACTCTTTTTCTTTGCATGTACGCAATGTGACAGAAAGCAAAACTCCTTTCAGGCAAGACATGGGAGTCAGACTGCAGTAGTTTATTCTTCACTTTCATGCAGAAATCAAGCAGGTCTAAACTAGAATTAGAAATTAGAATAATAAGATGAAATAGAATATACTTTAAACTATGCCATGCCGAATACTAAATTGCTAGCAGAATGGCTGCTGAATAGGCTTTGCAGAAACCTAAATATTTAAATGTTGCGCCCCATGAAAGCATATCATATTGGGTACCCAATCCAATTAAACTGCAAATTTTTAACGCCTCCATAACATAAAGGCCCCTGGAATTGGCCTAACATCCTTGATTTTATTGAGGGGCAGGCTGGTAGATAGGAGGGCCCTCTCCTGTGGCACCCAGGGCCCCTCTCCAGGTTCAAAACTCACATATAAGCATTCCTGAGGGTTAAGAAACTCATGTCATGCACATTATGTGAACTGATATGGTACTTGTATATCTCTTATATTTTATGCATACAAACTCCTTATGGTGGGAGTCAACACTAAAAAATATTTGGTACAGTACTTAAAACAAGTTTGAAATGTAGCAGTTTGTAATCTTTTGTAGTCAAACTATGTTGTTGAGCCAGGTTATGAAAAAGGCATGTTTGTGGAATTTGCTAACTGCCGCAGTGCATTATGGGTATTATACAGTGGGTACGGAAAGTATTCAGACCCCCTTCAATTTTTCACTCTTTGTTATATTGCAGCCATTTGCTAAAA
>JABFEA020000130.1:26469904-26502018 GCA_019775915.2 Cyphomyrus plagiostoma | reverse complement strand
ATGGGCCAACATTTCTAAAGAATGCTTTCAGCACCTTGTTGAATCAATGCCACGTAGAATTAAGGCAGTTGTGAAGGTGAAAGTGGGTCAAACACCGTATTAGTATGGTGTCCCTAATAATCCTTTAGGTGAGTGTATATTGGCAGCATGGGGTGCATGGAAGGAGACCATCATGTATGAGCTGCAAATCTATCACAGGACACAAGCCTTCACACACCACAGGCGATATAGATATACCAATTAGCCTAACAGCATGTCTTTGGGCTGTGGAAGGAAGCTGGAGTATCTAGAGGTAACCTGTGCAAATATAATACACACATTTACATTTGTGAACACATTTATAGGGACTCATGCATTTTAATATCTCATTTTATCTTCTTATTTGATTTACCTTAAAAGTCAATGTATCATTGACATGCAGGGTAGAATCTGAATTTATGAAACTTTTCACATTGCAGATATTTTAGACTAGATACTTAAAAATATGAAATCCACGTTGGAAGCAGAAAATCTACACTTTGATTACCTATTAAATCATATCAAATAATACAAAAAAACATAAAATAACACTATTGTAGTAAAAATACAAACCATAGGATAAATATAATAGCCTATATAAAGTAGAAATAATTTATGTACAGTGCCTTGTTAAAGAATCAATACAGCCATGTGTCGCTTAACGATAGGATACATTCTGAGAAATGAATGTTAGGCGATTTTGCCATTGTGAGAACATCATAGGGTATATTTATGCAAACCTAGAATGTATAGCCTACTACACACCTAGGCTATATGCTATAGCCTAAAAATATATCAAAAGTACAGTATAGTAAGTGCATAAACCAGTAACAAAGCTATTTATTATCATTAAGTATTATTATTCTGTGACCCCTCAGGTCATGGGTTTGAGGCTGGCTTGAAGCACAACCTCATCTGTTGATTTGTATTTATTGGTTTTTGTTCCGGTTTAGTTTATTGGTTTAGTTTTTTTTGTCCATGGTTTGCTCTACTTGTGTTCTGTTCCAGTTCTGTTTTTATTATCTTTGCACTGTATCCCTAGTGTGTGGCTTTGTTTCCTAGTTTTGGTGTCTGTTTAGTTGCCTAAGTTCAATGCTCATTATTCCTAGTTAAAGCCACCTGTTGCTTGCTGCCTTGTGTCTCTGTTGATTGGTTGTATTGGTCACGTTCCACTCCTGCATCCTTGTTAGCCCAGTTGTCTTGGCGTATTTAAGTGTCTGGCCAGTTCTGTTCTGTAGTCAGTCATTGTACAGATGTTACTGTGTGGTTTTGTGCTTATGTTACTCTGCCTGTTTCCTAGTTCTGTTCTCTGGATTACCCTGTTGTTCCTTAGTCCTGTTCCCTTTGTCTGCTTAGGTCAGGGGTGGCCAATGTTATCCAGAAAGGGCCATGTGGTTTTTGCTGCAACTCCCAAATTCGATTACTGTCAGTGAGGACTGATTAGCTGAAGAGTTCTCATACCTGGGATTAATCAGCTGACCTAAAGGTTATCCCACGAACTTGCATACACACTGGCCCTTTACAGATAACATTGCTCACCCCTTGCATAGGTCTGTTATAGTCATTATTTCATGGTCTTAGTTTAGTCTGTTTGGTTTCCCATTTATTTTGATCCCTCCTGGTCCCTTTTATTTTGTAGTTTTCCCCAGTGAGCTCAGTCCTGTTGTCTAATAAACCCCTGTTGTCTTGAAGCTGCTCACGGATTGTCAGTCTGCATGCATTATGCCACGTTGTAATAATATCTGGAAAAACTTAAACCATTAATTCTGTCATTTAATGAACAAAGTGAGCCTAGTTAATGCCTTGGATTTTGTATTTATGTTCAAATTAACTTGAGGATTGAAATAGGACTGTTATTGTTTAGCAGTGCCAACATGCTGCCCTTTCTGATGCAGGGATTCAGAGGACAAAGCATGATGTCTAACAGGCACCATGTTCACTTTCTTTCAGGTCCACTCCAGGTCATATCACACCCCTCTTCAAAGTACCTGCACACAGCCCTTTTAATTCCCTCCCATCTTATCAACTTTTCTCACCAACATCAAAGAGTCAAATGAATGCCTTATGTTGGCCCAAACAGCACCAATAAATACATAAAATTTTGTGTTTTAAATATGATTAAATTCCTCCCAGCACAAAGAGCCAGATTGACTCTGTTGAGAAATATACATTTCCCAGTTCGTTTTCACCACATTTTTACTCATTTTGCATTCTGGGTAAGACTGGCCTTTCTGTAGCACTCACCATAACCTATACAGACCCCTTACAGATGTATAACTTTCATTTCAGGATCTGGGGATTGGTGTGTCAGCTGTAATGCTGCCCCCACAGTTTCACTGTTCCGTTCCATTCCATTTTGTGTGTGCCACCTTGTCCCTTCACATTTAATTAGTTATCCATGATCTGTCTTAGTACCACATAACACTGGATTTCTGCAGCAAGTTCTGGGGAATATATCCAAGTGTCCTGTATGTCTGATTAGCTACTCAGCCTTTGAGACTAAAATCCAGATAGTAATCTTACATCTATTTACTTTTTAATGCTGCTTCCTGAACAAGTGTTTCCTGTTGTTGAATATTTGCTAGCTAATACTGTATATTTAAATTAATAGCTGCTGCTCCATAATTTTATTTTCATTTAAAACACCTCAATGAAACATCACTGTTATTTCTGTAGTTTGCACCTGTGTTAAGAGAACAACACACTTGAGCCATTGTGCTGTTTCCCTGCCTAATGTCCATGTTGTTATGGGTTTCTTTAATGTCAGTCCTGATTCAGTAGGTATGCGGTGCTAATGTGGGCCCGGTATAGCCCGGTATAGCCCAGTAAGGAGCCAACCTTTCACAAAATTAACCTTTTATGTGCAGAAAATTCATTTATATGCATACATAAGTGAATTCCTTTCACAACAGTAGAGTGGATCTCAGATAAGAGCAAGCTGATTGAGTAGCCTTGCAGAGTGTGGTAGCCCTAGGGTATCATAACTTCTATTGAAGGTATTAGATCCATTAATTCTGCTGAGGGACACAAGTTATGGTGGTCAGGGCCTGTAGGTGTCTATGTTACAGTATGGGTTTAATTCTGTCAGTGTAGCATGGAAAATATTTGGTCATATTTGTACACCAGTGACATGTTACTTAGGTTAGAATCTATGCTGCTGAAAATGTGTTCACCCATTGAGGAAAGCACAGTAAATGGCATGCTTCATTTGTATTATCTGTATTGCTACATACCTGACTGTGTTTATTATACTAATGCATCCGTGTTTTAAATTTAAATGCCAGGGCTTTAGGAAGGCAGACTGATTTTAATCCAGGGCTCAGCGTATCCCATTCTGTGTCAAAGCATCTCGGCGCATATCGCTGTAGATTCTGCGAGTCCCACAGAAGATATCAATCCCCGTCTATGCTTCTTCCAGGGAACTTTATTATTGCTTTGCAGTTCCCTTATAGTACTTTTTGACACTCAGATCACACTCCAGAAGTCTTCATCATTAAATTATCATTTAATGAGCCCTTCAGTTTTCATCCTATCTGAAACAGGTAGGCATCTCTTAGTAGATTCCAGCTAGAAACAGGCCTTCCAAAGCCTGCACCCATGTTGCTGGGATATTATAAACGCTTTCACCGTATTTGCCTCCTCTTCAGTTGTCTGTTGGTGGTTTCACCCTGTCAAACGTATTGCTTTTCGACGCCTACATGCTCCTGCTAATGTTACTTATGGTGCTTGAAGAATGTTTCTGCACCTGCCATGAACATTTACCCATAATTATTAGTTCTTCTAATGACCATGGCTGGTCCTACCACAGACCTAGTGAGATGATTCACCACAGATGAGCATATATTTTTTTTTATCTTTGTTTAGATCAGTACCCCCACCCCATACAGGAGATCCTTGCTGCAGAAAAGCAGCAGTTAAACTAAACTGGAGGAGTGGATGATGATGGTCTTGTTTCAGACCTACTTAGTGTTTTATAAAATAACAAGAAAGTCAACACAAATGATGTTTAAGCCATATGTCATTTCCTGTCACATGCTTAGTTTTTGCTTGACTGATTGATGACTGACAGACTTGTGGTTCTGAGGAACAGACAATGGTTTGCTTTGAATTTGGGAAGGTCGCATAACAAATACTCTGTTATATGAATCTGTGGTGATATTTTATTTACAGGCTGAATTCTGCCCCTGTGTGAAGTTGCATGTTAGCTCTGTGCTGTGTAGGATTTCCTCCCACAACCGAAAGACGTGCAGTTAAGTGAGCTAACATTACTAAACATCCATAGTGTTTATGTGTGTGTGTGTGTGTGTGTGTGTGCCAAGTGATGGATGAGCATCCTATCCAGTGGGGCCTACACCTTGTGTTCTCCTGCAACCCTGTTCTGCATAGGTGTTTGCAAGATGAATGGCATGATAAAAGATTTATATGAAATTATTGTTTATATTACATCCATCCATCCATCTTGCATAACTGCTTATCCAGTGCAGGGTCACCATGACTCTGGAACTATTCCAGGAAGCATAGGGCACAGGATGCCAGAGGAGGAATGCAAATGCATGACAGGTCCATTACATCACATACTATGAGGAATTTAGAGAATTTGATTTACTGTACGATTTTGGAAAACTACACACACATTGATTCAAGGATTCAAATCCCAAACTGATCAATCTGCAGTGCTAACTGAGCAGTGTGAATTGGGACTGAATTGGAGAACGGGCTCCTCTTTTCAGTCTGGTTCTTCCAAAGGTTTCTTCCTTGCCACTATCGCCTCTGGCTTGCAGCGATAGTGTAAAGCGCTTTGTGACAATATACTGTTGCGAAAATGGGCCATACAAATAAAACTGAATTGTAAAAATGAATTGATTACCAGAAAGCCATTAGCCCATTCTATATTATATACTGCATACACACATTTGAATTCTTTAATTAATAGTTATTTATACATATTGGAACCAGTTAATCCTGAATGACTGTAGTCACCAACACATCCTTAAAATGATAAATAAAAATCCTTATAGCAAGAATACAAATTCAGATCCGTGCCTCCTAAAATAACTGCATCCACATTTTTAAAATTTATTTTTTCCTCTACTTGTGAATTGGATGAAATGAACTGAAATAGAACAATAACTGGTCTAAAAATACTGTGTATCAGAACTGAAAGAGCCTGTAAAGTCATACCACCTTACGGCGGTGGTAAGGGACTGGCAAAAAATTCTCCAAATGATGGGAATTGTTCTTTGTGGCAAGGCCTAAGAACCTGAAGGAAACAAAACTTATCCGTTACCACCAGCCACCACTGCATATCCTGTTAAGTGTTATGTGTCAAAACAAGCTCATTTCAAGACTCTCCACTGCACTCCACTGTAACATCAGCTTGGAAAGAAATACTCAAAGAGACCATATTCAAGGTGGATGCAGGCTTTCAGGGGTGACCTTTATATTTATTTGTCTATTGCTTTTCCTCAGCGTGATGGGTCTTGGGCAGAAGCTATCACAGATCTGACCTTTCTCCAAAGCAATGGACATTTCTGAGGAGGCCTTGAGCATGTTTGCCATTTCTTCACAATGGAGAAGACCCTGATCTTTCCCTACAATGAATGACTCTTGGAGAACACAAGCATGTGCTGTATATAGCAAATAACTGGTTGGATTTACATTTCATACAGAAAATGTCTAAACTGCAATGAAGGTCTGTATGAAAAAGAATTTTTTTTTTCAGAATTCAGCACAAAACAGTGGAAAAGAAAAAAGAACACTGGAAAAAATGTAATTCAAATACAACATAAAAGCAATAAATAAAATTACACAGAGAATTTGATTTCTTTGATGAAAATAAGGTTTCTTTAAAATCCCTTTGCGTAATACTTGGAAAATATTTTCCCCCCACATAGAAGGCATTATTTTAAAATTATATTTATACAAATGTAAAATAAAGCAGGTTGAGTTATTTTAGTAACCTTGGGGAATGAAAGTTGTGGACTGAGTGTGAAATAAGAGAAGTTTTGTGATCAAAGGACTTGTCCGGGGGATAGAGGTGCATGACAGAACCTGATCTACATGACTGTGTCCCTGGGGTCTAGTGTGTGAATACAGTGGTGTGGCCTCAGTCTCTGGAGGTCAGAGATACACAGGTCATAAACAGAATGAGCATTGTTAGTGAAGAGCGAGAGAGGGCCACCACCCAGCTAACACACACACACACACACACACACACACACACGCACGCACACAAACACACACACACACACACAAACACACACACACACACACAAACACACACACACACATAGACCAGTGCAGTTCGACATTGTTATGAAACTACCTGTTATGCATGAGGGAAACCAGCAGTTGTTCAGCACTAATTACTGAACACTTATTACTGAGCAATTATCTGCAATTTTTTCTGGTGGGCCCATAGATTTCTAAACCAGTAAAAAATATTGTGGGGACCCCAAAGTCCAGGGCCAATATTTAATTCCTGTTCAACCCCTGGTTTGTAATCCACTATGCGTAATTTTTCCCAGTCTAAATGTACACATGGCAAAATTTTCCTTCAGCCCAGAGAATGCAAGTGTCATCTGCAGAACTAGACAAATGGCACTGATGTGGATACATCAACAAATCACAATAACACAGAAAAATCCTCAAATCACAGGAGACCAATGGGAAGTCAGAAGCTGGCAGCTACATGCTTTTCTATCCCATTATCAAGGCTGTCAGTCCCTCCTTTGATGAAACTGCAGCCCAGGGTGATGTGTGGCAACCCAACCTTTCTTGTTCTCAGATATGTTCCTGATCAATAGGCACAGGCCCAGGATGTCATGAGAATAGCCCTGTCAGAAACAACAGATTTTGAGAAATTTACAGATATTCCCTACGTCTTCAGAAGCTCATTAACAATCCTTGGCTTATTTTTCTTGCCGTTCCCTGCACAGTCAGCGTCCTCGTTTGTAGCTGATCTCCAAGCTGATGCTGTTATCTTTTAATCCTGCATCACTTTACATGTGAAAAATAACCTCGCTGTACCTTGTGATTTTTCTCAGAAGGAATGCACCACGTGGCGTTCCAGCATTGATCCTCATATCTAAGACATAGCTTGATTTCAGAGAACATAGTGCCCGGATTTTCATACCACACTTTAGTGGCTTGTTTGACATGTCCTGCTTGAAGGAACACTACCCTTTGAAATGGAAAATGTATTCATGCACATTAACAGGATTTTATTCATTATTTATTATTCCATAAATTCTTGATTACTACAAGTTCTTTCATATCTACCGACTCTGGTTTTCAGAACAAATCACAACAGAGATAATGAAAAACCTTTCCAGTAATATGTGTTTTTGGACAAAGTTCCACTCTTTGTATCCCATAAGCTAAAAGTTGCTTCTGTTTTTGATTTAGAACCCCCACCTAATGGTAAAGTTCTGCATGTATGTAGGTTTGGAAGCACTTTTTATGAATGCCATGTCTATAAAAATCCAACGTATTCATAACATATTATAATGCATTTAAAAAGCATAATAAACATGGCTATAAATATGTGTAAAAAGGCATAACACATTATAGTTATGTTTATTATGCATTATGAATGTTTTATGAAACTGTCATCTGTATTGAACTATAGATCCCTTCATAATGCAGGACTAAGTATCTTATTCAATTCAATCAACCAGTTGAGTACTCTGTGAATGTAACTCTTTATACTCAGCTGATTGGTTGAACCAAAACCTTAGTCTGGATTTTTTGCTGGATTTTTACTTGCTGGATCTGAACTCTGATTTTGCTCCTTACCTCTCTGTAATGGATTACTTTTATAAGTAACTTTCCTAACACCGCTTATGAAGTATTATGATCAATGCTATAATGCCTTATGAGTGTCAATAGAAGATACTGTAATACTTTATTCATTCTTATACCTACCATTATAATATATTATGAAGGTATACAGTATGTAATGCATTATAAATGACAACTTCAAGTAAAGTGTTACTATAGGTTCTTTTGCTCTTAAGTTACACATACTCCCAGACAGCATATGGCACATAGCAGGGGAACTCCCTAGACTGAATGCCTGGTCATAATAGGGCATTCTGAAGCACACTGTGGGCAATTTAGAGATGGTAATTCTGCACAACATATTTTTGATTTATGGGAACAGAACATATGGAGAACATGCATACACAAACCAGCCCTGTTGGTGTTAGTCAACAGTGCTAATCACTGAACCACCATCTGATACCATGCCTTAGTTATGATATGAAGTTCCTTCATAGGCATAATTTGAAATCCTGTCAGTATATAGATAAACTATCCATTTGCTGATGTATATAGACATACACAAAGTAAAATGTTTACTGCGAAAAAGCAAGTTCTCAGCAAATACAAATGTATAATTTTATCAAACATCTTTCTTATTTCAAATTTCTGTTTTCAAGTATACCCTTGTCTGTTTGTCTTTTCAAAGCAGAAAGAAATGGCTCCAACACTGCAATTGTGAGTAAAAATCAATTAGCAATGACTCAAAATGCAATAGGGGGCTACATGCATTTTCAACCATTGAGTTTTTTCTGTTTAATTGTTTAGCAAATGCATAGTGAATTTTTCCTTGCTCTCTGCTTATTTACTTTAGAAATAAATTGATTTTATTCAATGATTTAATCAATTATTATGTTATACAATTATTTTTATTTTTCATACAAGTGACTGTGCATTGAAAATGACATAAAAGGGTGAGGAATTATGTCTGCAGATGATATATTCTGTTGCATTTTTACCCACCCAATGTCATATTAACTGTAACCATACCAAGTCACAGATACATTATGAATCACAATACCCATTGCAATTAGCCAGAGAGATCCATTGATAGAAAGTTAAAAACTCTGGGATACTGGTCTGAGAATCTGGGCAAATTTGTTAATCAATTAATCAGTTACAATGTACAAGACACTTTACTTAAGGCCATGTTTTTAGTAATTTATAAACCCGTTCATAATGGATTATAATGTATTCATAAAGCATCATAAAGCATTTCTTGTATTTTTTATATTTATAAAAAGGCATCTCTAATTTATTATAGATACCTTTATAATGCAGTGCAAAGCATCCTTAATGCTTATACTGACCATTAAAATGCATTGGAAAAAAGTATCTGTAGTGCATTATGTGACGGTCCGTGGGTGCGTGCAGGGCGAACAGAGGGAGAACCAGGCAGGCGGACGGAACAAACGGGAGTTTAATTGCACAAACGAACATAGACCACGTTTATGCCGCGTCTGCCGGAAGAGACGCAGACACAGACCTAAATACAAGAGACGAATCACAAGACAGGCGTGCGGCGGCGCCACACAGGTGGAAACAATGGGAGATGACAGGAGGTAACGAGGTGGGCGTGGCACACACGAGGGGCTGGAAGGGAGCGGACGTCGCTGAAGGTTACACATTATAGATGAGACCTTCATAAACCATTCATAATCATAATTCACATGGCTATAATGTATAATGTGATGTACTGTGCCTTATATTTATATGAATATTCATAACCATCTTTATAATGCTTTATGAATGCATTATTATTTGCTATGAATGTGTTTATAAATTACAAAAATCATGGCATTAAGTAAAATGTTTCTACTTACCAAAGGAATAAAGTGGTACCTCAGAACTCGAAATTACTACGTTCAGAACTCCAGACCAAATCCTAAAAAGTTTGAGTTATGATGGAATTTTCACCATAAGAAATAATGGAAAACCAATTAATTGGTTCCCAGCCCCCCAAAAAAATACACCAAAATATGTTTTTTTTAGCATTTAAATGCAAAATGAACCGGACAAAACAACAAAAGCATATACTGTACTAAACACATCTAAGCACATTTATCAAAACAGTAATTTTTTAAGTAAAAAAACAAATGTATTCAAAAAATGCGTAAAGTAAAAAAAAAAAAAAAACAATATCTCATGCCCGGATTGTCCACTTCTTCCGTATTCCACGCCCCCTCGTTAACCCTGTGTGGGATCTCGATGTGATAAGGTGTTTCTGGTTGTTGTCATTAGTCCTCTGTATTTCGTCAGTTTGTTTCCCCAATCCGGTCATTGTATTGTCCATCTGCGTTTTGCCTAATGAAACCTAATTGCCTAATTTGTTTAATTAAACCCCGTATTCCCTGCTACCCTGATGTCTACGCCTTTTTCTCCATTCCGTCGCCGCTAGGCACGACAATATTATTATAATTAAACGTATTAATGGTTTATTATTAATATTAAGATAATTAATAAGATATATTTATTTCAAAATGTATTTTATTATATAATAATTACTGTTACTGTCTATCATTGTCTACATGTATTTTTACTGTTTAAGTATATGTATTCAACCAGTGTAAACATGCATGGTGCTATCACAGTGAATGTGAGGCTAAGACTAAAGCGTTACCCTTTGTTTCCGCTGAGAGACATACTGTGTGACTCATTTCCCCGTGCGTACAAGTTATCTTAGGTCAGCTTTCACAGTTTGACTTCTGAGATTCAGATCGAGTTCTAGGTATTTTTTTTTTCGAATTGGTTGTTTCGACTTTTAAGAAATTTGAGTTCTAATGAGCTCAAGAACTGAGGTACCACTGTACTTCTTTGAATGGATTGGACAAGTAGCTGTAATAGTTATTTGTCTCATTTATGCCAAAGAACTCAAAACCAAATTCGGAAATGTTTTCTTGGAAAGAGTTGTGGCATTATTTGATTGCTTCTGTAGTTGACTGGGGTCCTTCATACAATATGGGGCAAGTTTGTGTTTCTTGAAATGCAAATAGAAACAAGATGTCAGTATTTCTGCTCATTATAGGGTTGAGCTGTACTTATAGAGGTAAGAAAAATTGGGCAATGGATTTTTCATATCCTCATGTGTGATAAACTTCATTGGAAGCATTGGAAGCAGTCAGAAAGTTGAAAGCTGACCAGCATGACTTCTCCCTCTATTGCCAGTTGTTGTTCCAAATGATTCGATAGCTGTAACTGGCAGCTTGTCATAAAGTTTGTTGACACTCCGCAACTATATACGACATTGGGTGTCAATGACTTGAGCATCTGAAGAGTAAATTTCAAGTGTGCAGGAGGAAGCCTACTCGCGGCTATTAGAGGGTGCTTTGTGGAATGCGTTCAAGATATTAACAGTATATTCTGTGCATAAAGCTTTGAAACAAACTTCCTAAACTTCTTCCATTACTATTTCAATCATTTACTCTGACCCAATTAGCCCATTGACCACTGTATTCCCAATGTATGAATATTAGTTAAACTGTTCAGTTGTTTTGGTATCTGTAGCCTTTATTCCATAATTATACCAAGACAACAATCTGCTCACTGGGTCAAAATCTCAACAGGAGCCTGAATGCTCAGACATCTTTTATAGCTTGTTTGTTTTGTCAGAGGGAAAGAGTTTGAGGAGTTAACTATGAACTTGTTATATATTTCTGTAATTACACTAGTTTCACCATCTGCATAGATTTCCTTTTGTGGTGACCTTGAGCTGGTTTCCAGTATTTCAGCTCCATATGATGTTCACACAACATAGTGTCATGTATTGAAGGCTACTATACTGGCAGAAATCAATCATGACATGCAATTAAAGTGTCATGTCGTTCTGAGTCATCCTTTCATCTTTGCTAATGTTATCTTACTGACATTTTCACTATGCTATTGCTGCCACAATGACAGGGCTCATTGTCATAAAAGGATATAGTAGTAATATGTAGAAAGCTATGGCCGTTATGGCAGAGGGTCCATATTCCCAAAGAACCCTGAAGATCTGCCCCACTCAACCAAAGTACTTAATGTGAAATATTTCAATAAAACACTCTTTCCCAAGAAAAATTTTAAACTGTAAAAATTGTTTCATTATAAGTGTCCACTAAAAGCAAATGACATCACAAGAATATGGATAACTAGACAAGTAAAATTTATTGCATTGGGTCGTGCACCTGGATTAATTTCTGTTTCAGTCTGGAGTCCTCCAGTCAAGTACCCCTGATATAGACAGCAGATTTACCTTTACATTACTAACAATTACGCCAAACAATTTAAGAGGATGGTATGGAGGGATGGTGTATTTTCAAAGGGGATTATTTTTGTCATTTTCCCCGTAGGGAGATGGCATCTATGTGCATTCCATTACTACACTGCTTTTCATCTCACTAAAACTT
Organism: Cyphomyrus plagiostoma; assembly: GCA_019775915.2. Lineage (NCBI taxonomy): Eukaryota > Metazoa > Chordata > Actinopteri > Osteoglossiformes > Mormyridae > Cyphomyrus > Cyphomyrus plagiostoma. The sequence goes on along the minus strand of JABFEA020000130.1, from coordinate 26,489,797 downwards.
GTGCTATCATTGACTAAGCACTAGGACTTTGTTAGCATTTGTTTTTTCCGTGGGTTGCTCTGGTTACTCTGGTTTCCACTAACTGTCCTAATATGTGACTTAGGTCAATTGATATCTTTAAATTCCTATATGTATATCCTGTGATAAACTTATAATGTTCAGGGCTGCTGTAGGCTTCCTGGGTTTCAGACTAGTGACCCTAGGCTTGTAGATAAGTGGGTCTTGGAACACGGATGGATTTTTCACACAGATTATGTGGTAAAAATAGAAAACAGAACAGCTGATGGTTAAGGTCATAAACAACAAAGGATCCAGTAGTCATGGAAAATGTTTGAGACTGGAACGAAGCATAGCTGCGACAGGTGACTGAAAAAAATCATCAGAGGTGTTGACATATCTGTAAGAACAAAGAAGTTCAGAATTGTTTAAAACGAGACGTTTCCAGTGACTTCATCAGATTTGACAGCAAGGAAGAAGCTTCACAGAAAGAGTATCAATGCCTTTGAACTTTAATGCTGGCAAATGCTGACAAGGAAGATAAACAAGTAGATTATTGATGAAGTCAAATCTGACCTTCCACCTAACGCACAAATGATGATTTTATTTTGAGCATATTACAAGAAGACCCAGAGCGTTGGAGAAGACCATAAAAACCTGACCCAGGCAGAAGACAGAATGTTTCAGTACCTGATGTTACCTGACAATAATAACGGTTAAGGACCTGGATACAACAAGAAATTCACCACATTTAATCTCCTCAAGAAATCCAGAACCATGTGCAATGGTTTAAATATAATCTGGAAATACCTACAACAGTTTAAATCTATAAAGCCATACTGTGCCTCCTAATGCTGATGGGTGTAACAAATCTGGTGACAGGAGCATTGACTGATAATGATGCTTTTCTTCAAAAGTAAATATGAAGGGACGTCTTATATTTTATATGCTGGTCATTTGTATTTCTTTTTAAGACATTGCAGTTAAACTTCATAAGATTTTAAAATGAAAGTACACTGTAGGAAGAAATCAGTCCAGGACTTCTATGCTGAAGGCAGCAAGTCTAACTGCACTAGCAACTTCTTTAGATGAAGCCTCTTAATGAAGCACCTAGGACTATTATGCATGTGAAGCATATAGTTTTGGTTCTACTACTTGAAGTGCTTTAAAGCAAATGCAGTACAAATTTTGTGGCTTTTATTTTGACATTACCCCTGATGTTAGGGAATATGGGCAAAAACTGATGAATATGCGCCCCCCTACAGTCTGAAATGCATAAAATATGCTTTTAATTCATTGTGGCAGGTAGTTGGGTAGAGGTTGCAGCAGGGCTGAGGTCCGGCATAGTGGGACTTATATTATAAAAACTTAAAAAAAAAAAATATTGGCACCCACACCCTACCCTGGGACCACATTTCAATATTAAGAATGCCAGCCAATCAGGATCATCTGACTTCCATTATCTTGTGCATTTTCTGAGAAGGAGCTTATGAATAACTATCCCAAGGAAATAAATAAGGTTAACCAGCATGCTCTTGACTTCCGTGTTTAATTAGGTCTACAGCTAAATCATGTTCCATGGACGATGTCCCACTACGGCTGACCTACTGAGAAGACTCCAGGCTACTTAATTAGAAGCACCTCTAGTAGAGATGCTGCTTTTAGGAATCAATCAGGTGTCTGGATCTTAGAAACTCGAATAAGAGGCTTCGGTACGTGATACCATGGAAAGCTGCCTGATACCATTCAGATTGCCATGAGTGTTACCTTGGGGAATGTCTTTAGAAGCAGAGAAAGGATTGCAGTTTGCCATTGATAGCTTCTATAAAAGAAAAAAAAAATCAAATAAACAATAACATTTTTTGCAAAATAAAGCTAACACCATTACACTGCATAGCTACATGATCCTTTTTTGGTGTGTAAAGCAACTAGCCTTTTGGCAAATTGTGACATGGCAAAAAATTTGAAAGGTTATAATATAAGGTTGGATGTTCTCAGACAACTATTGTATTAGACAACAATTTAGCCAAATGGTACAGCTCTGATGTTCATCCCACATGTTCGTTTGAGCACAATATGCTTGACCAATGGAAATAAAACAATAAAATTGAATCAAATTTAGAGCAATTCTTCCTTGTTCTTCGTTGATTCACTAATGGTTCTTGCAAATATTTTTGATGATTCCTGATGAGGGTGAATTAATTAACATTAAAAATGTTATGTGCATATGGAAACAGGCCATCACACACCGCACCGGTCCATTTAAGAATATTAATCAGAAATGATTTTGTTGTGTGATAGTTCCATTGGAGATATACTTCATGGAGAACAAGATTGGGTATGCAAAGATGACCCAATTTCCTCACAGGGATCAATAAAGCACCACTGTTCTAATGCTTTCATTCAACAGGTTGACTTGTTCATGTAGCTGAAAATTTCTCCTGAACCAGCAGTGGGATTTTTCCATTAAATTAGAAAATGCTTTTAAAAAAAACCCATAATGTACCCTGCAAGAAAATAAACAGCATAAGGCTATTTGATTATCCCTGGGGGTTCCTATTGGTACATCCAGTATTCAAGTCCTAGTCTAATACTACGGGAAAAAATGTTTAAGCACACAATTATTGAACACAAGCCCTTGAGTGAATCTTTTATTGCATATAAGGACGTGCATTTTTTAAAGCCATCACTTTACGACCCAAAATGCACGCAAGTCCAGCTGGTTCCCTGGACACACAGGAGGTTGTGAGAATAATTTAGGAGCTCTGATGGACTCCAGTCTTATGAAGAATACAGATTTTTGTCATCAGTTTAGCTAAGCTCAGCACCTGCCTCTATGGATGAAATTCGATTGACGGAAACGGACAACATATACCTGCTGTGTGATTACAGCAGCAGAAAAACACAAATTATGCTATATTATAACATTTCACTTCAGTTCACCTCAGACTATTGTAGGTACCTTAGAGCCACCAATGTGACAACCTGCTAAAACCTTAAACTCCCTGTTTGTCACATTCTATCCAGAATCTTATCCCTTGTACCGCCACAGAAGGTGTGTGCATGTGAATGGCAACATTATAAATGATACCATGGAGGCTGAATGAATCAGGCAGATGTGATTCTGAGCATAATGCAGGCAGTGTACATAATAACTCTCCATCAGCTTTCAATACCAAATATATATCATACGGTAGAGCGATTACTCTGTACTATGTTACAGATATGTAAAAGCAGCTCTCTTGCACTGGCTCATATTCAAATGTGTTTATCATGTTTCCTTAGGGAGTACTGCAGGGCTATTCAACTCAGGCCCTCGATTCCAGATCCAGACCTTGTTTTCAGTTCTCCCAGGTAGTTAGTTTAATAATTACTGATTCTGATTGGTCAGAGGCTTCACACCTGTCTCACAGGAGAAGGAAGGTTGGAAAATGAGCAGGGCTCGGCCCTCGAGGACCGTGACTTGAATAGCCCTGGAGTACTGTATTTAAATGTGAAAGTGAGCAGTCATTCCGTTTATTTGACCTGTTTTTCCTTTTTCTTCCTGTGTAGAGGAGGAACGAGGAGGAATTCATTATTATGGCAAAGGAAAACCCTGGTGTGCAATATCTGGAAGAATTCTATAGCTTGACAACAAAGTAAAACACAAAAAGATGGGGGTGGGGTGGGGGGAGAGGCAAAATTACAGAAGGGATACATCAAGTGAAGTACCTTGCAGGTGAAGGAAGAGTTCCATGGTGGAAAAAGCCGTGCTGCATGTGTTGAAAAACCTTGCTGGACATGCCTGTTCAAATATTTATGAAAAATTCCCTGTCCCTTCCAAAAAAAAAAAAAAACAGCCAGAGATCGAGGTATTGACGCAAGTTCATCTCTCACTGACAGGTTAGTCCATCTGTCAATGAGTCTCCCGCTTTGCTGACAGGCTTTTTAAATGTGCTGTGATGCTCTGATAAACACATCACCAGCATTAACGATTTCAAGACTTCATTAAAGAAGGAAACAGCACAGTACTGATGACTGCATTAGGTGTTCTAAGTTATGCCAGACGAGGGTTGGGCAGACAATTCCTTAATCTGTATTACAAATTAAAAATGGGGAAATCCTATTCTTAGACATATATATATATTTAAAACTTCAATTAATACTTCAAGCAGTCAGTGGGATGTGGTTTGGTCTTCTTGGAAAAGGCAAGCTTGACTGAGCAGAACAAAAGGTAGGACAGATAAATGCAGAGGAGCTGGGTGTCCGTCCTATGTTCATCTCGACATTATACACAGACACCACACCTGCTCAAGCATGCTTTGAGTGACAGATGGAAAAGATCTATTTTCCAACTTTTTCAAATGCATAATTTTCCCCAGGGGCAGAATGAGAACCTATGGTTCACCATGCCAGAAAAACATAGGCCAGACCTCAGAAAAGCTCTAAGGCTGAACTTCCACTGGAAACAGGAAGCCAACTTAAGATGGTGAATTAAAACTGGTTAACACTTTGATGAGCAGTTGTGATGTTGGAGTTTATGAAGTATTATAATCAACACTATAATGCCTTATGACTGTCAATAGAAGATCCTGTAATGCTTCATTAATTCTTATTCTGACCATTACAGAAGGTGTCTAGAAATTGTTGCCTAAGAATGTAGTGTAAATTTTAGTTAAAACTGATTAGCCTGATTAAACTGATTAAATTATCACTCTGTAAGTTGTGTGTATGTGAATGCTGCATGATCACCTGGCATCCCATCTGTGGTATCTCCCCTGCTTTCTTTGTCCAACATACACTGTGGTAGACTTCAGGTTCACCATGGTCCTGTGCAGTATAAGCTGTTATTCAATATAAATATAGGTTTAAGTTTGTAGTGATCTTTGGGTGATATCAAATTCATGTCAGATATAAATTTATACACTCTCTTCTCTTAATCAAATTTTTTTGAATTAAGAAAAAATAGAGTAAAGAGTAGAGTAAATTATATGAGAATATGTTATTTTCAGAATATTGCAAGCCAATTAATCTTTGGCTTTATTACTGCCGTTAAATACTCTTTATCACTTTTGGCAACACCGTCATGGCAATAAAACACCTTGAAACTGAAAGCTGATCATGAGCGATAAAAGTACACTTGGAATGCGAGAGGGGTGGGCTGGTGAGTACGGTTCATTCTCAGCATCAACTGAATTTCTTGGACTTCCCATGAAATATTTGTTTCAAAATGAGGCCAATCTTGGGACTGCTGATAAAAACAAACAAGAAACAGAAAACATGAAGGAGAAAAAGAAAAGAATGTGGACAGTAAGATGGTAACAATGTTAAAAGACGGCAACAAAGCACAACCACAAAAGCAAAAAGGGTCCAGCAGAGCAGTTTAACACTATTCCTGCACACAGTTACCATGTGTATCTGCACTATGTAGAGAGATATATTTGCTACAATGCTGATAGACAATGCAGCTGTAGATCTGCAGAACTACAAATACACTATTTCAGAAAGCAGAATAAAATCCTACTTCGCAGCAAGGAATTTGGGTAATGCTTTTTATGAAAGCCATGTCTATATGGAAACATTTATAACGTACTATAATGCATTCATAAAGCATTACAAACCGAGGAATAACACATCATAGCCGTGTTTATTATGCATTATGAATGCTTTATGAACCACTCATGTATAATCCACTGTAGATACCTTCATAATGCAGTACAAAGCATCCTTAATTCTTATACTGATAGTGCATTATGAAGTATCTACAGTGCATTATAGAGCTTCATTGGATCTTAAGAAGTAATGCTTTATTGCAGGGGTCATCAACTCCAGTCCTGGGGGGCCGGAGCCCTGTGTACCTTAGTTCTTTCCCTGTTTTACCATAAATGATTCAGCTCAAGAGCTGTGTGGTAATTAGCACAAGGAGTTGAATCAGGTGTGTTAAATGAGGGGAATCCCAAAATGTGCAGGGCTCTGCCCCCCCAGGACTGGAGTTAATGACCCCTGCTTTATTGATTCTTATGAAGACCATTTTAATGCATTTTGAAGGTATCTATAATGCATTACAAATGTCAGTTTCAAGTAAAATGTTACCAGAATTTGTGCATTTGTGCTTTACTACAACATATTGCGTCTATTTAGAAAATAGTACAATCCCTGTGGTATAATTGTATAATTACTTTCCCAATTAGGTTATTAGTTATTGAGAGCTATTGACTAGTTCAATCATACACCATAGAGCTGAGGGCCACTGGGCCAGAATGCCAGATCATGAAAAGGTTATGACAGACACAATATTTCTCCTGAATGGCATTATGTTTTTTTTTATTAATTATTACCATGGTGGCACAGTGATGCAGTGGTTTGCACTGTTGCCTCACAGCTCTGGGACCTGAGTTTCAAGTCCCTGCCAGGGTTCTGTGTGTGTGGTATGCAAGGTCTCCCTGTGTCATTGTGGGATTTTCTCCAGGTACTCTGGTTTTCCCACAGACCGAAAAACATGCTGAGGCTAATTGGAGTGGCTGAATTGTGCATGTGTGAGTGTGCCCTGTGATGAGTTGGTACCCCTCACTAGGTTGCTGCCTACCTTGTGCCCATAGACTCTAGGCCAGCTGTGACTACTGAAAAGGACAAGAGATATCAGAAAATGGATGGTTTTTAACCAGTCAGTTTAAGGTATTCAGTCACAAGGCCAACATTCTTTCTGAAGCCACTATCATCCTGATTGCCTTCAAAGCTGACAGCAAATGTATTATTAATATTTCCCAAGGATCAATAAGTGGTTACAGTTCACTCATTTGCATACATAACAGATAAATGAACAGGTACAGATATTAACATGTACTTGGATTAGCAGAATTTTTATATTAGAAGTAATTATATCTGTAATTTAGAGACAAAATACCTGCAGGATACTTTCCGAATATCAAATTATTGAACATTATGCATAGTATACAACGTTCACCACCTGGGCATTTGAATTTATAATGAATGAGCAAGCTGAAGGAAATGATTGGATTGACTTAAATATTGACCTGAAGTTAGCATAACGTTGGCTTCTGTTGACTGCAAGTCTTCCTGACTGCTAGTGTTCTTCCTGACCTGCACAGTCTCCAGAGAATGAGCCACACATATTTTCAATATCATTAATTCTACAGCAGGACTGGTTGTAGTCCCATCATGCAATCATGCTACAGTGAACCGGCAATTGAGTTTTCACTGAATTTTTAATTAGCGTAAAATTCAGACTTGATTATACTCTAATTATGAAATTAAATGCAAGATCTAAAGTAGATCCAATTTTATTTACGGATAAGCATTTTGCACAAAATAATATAACAAGGGCAAAAAAGAAAATCTTGACACACTCTTGAAGCAAAAACAGCATCAATGAAGTCCTGAAATCTAACAACGCCTGCTGAAGTCCTGGGGTGAGTTTCCTGAAGCTTTCTTAATGCTATGTCATTCGTAGGTTCTTTTAACATAGAACTTACAAATGACGTAGCTTTAAGACGACTTTGGGAAACTCACCCCAGGTTAGCACTTGCTTCATTAAAAAGGGAAAAGAAAATGAACAATGTACAACAGCGTAGGTCTGAGTGCAGGACGAGTTTATATCTTTGCCAGCTCACAAGCCCAGTCCCATGCAACAAGTCTCTTGATTAATAATGCACAGCTGGCTCTCATCAGGGAAAATGCCCTGGAAGCACAAAAGCATTCCAGCTGCTTTCCTGGGTACAGAAGAAGGTGCTTTTTGTGTTGTTGTTGAGTTTGCAAGTTTAATTTTATAGTTCTTTCAATGTCTTGCTGCGGTTTTGTTTCCTCATCCTCTTAGGTACACTATGTGTCTTTGGTCAAATAAATATTTGTTGGAATTCATTGTTTCTGTGCTGTTGCCTTTCCACCCACTTGCATTGTCAAGCTGTTTTAGAAATAGCCAAAGAAAGAATGGAAATCAAATTCAAAATCACCTCACTGAAGCAGGAATGTGGTGTCATTGTAGGTAACTGTCCGAACGCAAAGGTCTCAAAGGTCCAAGATTGAATTTATTAGTTTCAAGTTTTTCAGGTACACGTGTGTTTTGTTTCTAGAACAGGGAAGCACAAGTATACATTGGTTACCATGGGAACAGCTGTATAGATAATGAAGTCCACATACATGTAAACCTTTCTTCACAAACCTCTGGACGCATAAACATTTTGACTGTGGGTTACTCTGGTTAAATGGTAGATGATACACAATTGAATTTTTCAATAAGTGTCTATCGGCAGGCTATTTTATATTGATTCCACCTGGATCCCGGGAAGCACAGTATGAATCATTCTCACTTGCTGAGTAATTTTTAATTATCTTATTCGCATTAAATGAATGCAGAGATTTTAAAAATAAACTACAAACACCTCATGAGCCTGGAAAAGATCTGGTATAGCATTGAAAAAGGTAGGATTCTTATATGTTCTGGTTTTAACCATGGAAATGGCTGTTGTAACTTTTCCACTGTACAATGGTCCAACTTTCTGTTTCTCATCCTGTATTGAATGATATTGATAGTGACATTAGTATCTGAGAAATAGGACATTCTGGCATTACCAATGCCAGGACAGTCACAGTTACTGTAGAAACATGATGGCTTGTCAAAGCATCAGTGGTTATTATTGCATGACCAAGAAGTCTAATGATGTAATGTGTTACGCACTCCTGACCAGAAGACGGTTTGAGGTTTTGGTCATTTGCTCTTGCCTATAGGATGACACAAGAACTACCGAGGTCCTGCAAATTATTATTCTGTGTTGTTTAACACCATATATTTACATTTAATTAACAGTGTGGATTGCTGAAAAACACAAGAGTATTTCAGAGTCATTTGATAATGACTTCAACATATTGGCTTTAGCACAATATGGGACAAAATATACCACTCAATTATATGCATGGATTAGAGTTGGAGATTGAGTTTTTTTCAATGCTTAGATCTTCTTAAATGAATTAGAAATAGTCTAGTAGTCAGGTAGGTTACAGAAAGATCACTACTGTAGAAGATAGTAGATTTTTTTTTCCCTGAATAGAGGTTTATATTTAGCAAAGTCTCTGTCAATTTATGTGTGGTACTGACAAATACTTCTTGTCAAGCTAAAGGATTTTTTTCCATTGTCGTCTCAGTATATATCTGTGGTGGGCCTTATAATGTCTACAATGATACCTTAGATATATTTTTAGTAGTTCAAAACTCTGGAACATGATATCTTGATGCACATTTGTTTTTCAAGCAAATATAGTATGTTACATTTTCCATAAATGGTATTGAAAATATCTGTTCTTGGCCAATCACTTTCCCCAGAACTACAATGTGCTACAGTGACATATCCTGGGAAGTATTTTAATGCTACTTTGTGTGTTTGTGTGTGTGTGTGTGTGTGTGTGTGTGTGAGAGAGAGACAGAGAGAGAGGGTTGGGTTTGGGGTTGTGGTGTAACATACAGGAAATAAAGAAACAAACAGAATAATTATGTTACATTATGTTTATGTTATTTTATTTTTCCATGCTTCTGGTGAAGAGACTCAGAGGTAAAATTACCATTTTCAAAACAAAGAGATAAATTCAGAAAAAGTTATTACTGGCAACATGAGCTATATAGACGTGAAGAACAAAAAAACTGGTAAGCTTGTTTCTGAACCTGCCACTAAAAGGATTAAGAGAAGGGCCCCAAAATCTTGTTTACTGCATTTACAGCATTTTCATTCCACCCTAGAGAGGACAAAACCCTTTCTGGTTCAATAAGAGGAAGGTTTGTGAGGGCAGGCTGTGAGTTATTTCCTAGCTGCTGAAATAGAAATAAAAAAGTAACAAAGCAACTTTGAATTTTAAAATTGGACAGTTCCAAGCACAAATTATTTTAGTAAATAAAAAAAGGTATTTTAAAGACATTCAGGTACAATTCCAAAGCACCACAGTCACAACTAATTATATTCCATAATGAGCAGTTCATGGTGAGGCATAGTGTCACAGTTGGTAGTATTGTTGTCTCACGCCTCCAGAACAATCATCTGACCAAATGACTCCCATAAGATAGTAGCCCAACCACAACAGACAATGTGGGTATTAGGGATCCTTTGGCTTTCCCGAAATGTATCCCCGCCAGGATGTAGAAAAGTGGGTGAAAGATGACTCATAGGACAATATTGTTTTTGCATTGTTGCATTGGCTTTGGATTCAAAGGTACAAGGATTTCAAAAGGCAATGCTGCCTTAAGCTCACAACATAACATTTTGGTTGAGACTGGGTCACATGGGTGTTGATTCAATTCTTTGGTAACTTTTCACAACATACTTTTATGGTATTTATCAATTTTTCTGCTGTGTCCATCTATTTCTATTGGTGGTCTTTGACTTGCAACCATTATTCATCTTTGCTGGTGCACTTTTCCTGTTTTAGCATATTTGCATATCAAAGAACCATCAACAAAGATAGGTTTCCAACTAATGATCCTGGTGGTATATCGAACCCCCAACCAGCAGTTCTTCTTTTGTGTTATATGCTTGGCATTGTTTAGAAACCATATTCCATTGTTGTTATAGGGCAAAGCAGCCATAAGCAAAACCTGAAAAGAAAAGTGTGCCACAAACTGGTAGTATATATGGGCAAATTGCATCCTTACCTGGAACAATAATCATTACTGTGGAATATATACTATTTTTAAAGTTGAAAGTCATCTAGACAAAGCAGCAGAGGAAACACACTAGAGTAGGGGTGGGAAATCTTACCTGCAAAGGGCCGGTGTGTATGCAGGTTTCTGGGATAACCATTGGGTCAGCTATTCAAAGCCAGGTACTGTATGAGGACTCTTCAGCCAATCAGACCCCTAGACCTCTAGTAATTGAATTAGGGAGTTTCAGCGAAAGCCTGCATACACACCAGCCCTTTGCGGATAAGATTGCCCACCCCTGCACTACAGAGAGGGGGAAATACAATAGCATGTGTATTAGTTAATTCTTTATACATAATTGTTATTGTTGTGAAAAAATGATGAAATGTACTTCATGGGTGTAAAAAGCGAAAAAGTACACTAAATTTTGGCTGGGTGGGCTTTGAAAGCTTATCTTATAACTTGATTAATATGCACTAGTTGAGATGCCAAGAACACAGCTGTTCACTGTGTGACAGGTTTTATTACTGGGCATATTGATTGATATCAAATGAGAAATTGATTGGCCCTTCTATGAAACAAGCCAGCGGCATTATGCTGTATAAAGCCTACAGCCATTTAATTTATTCAATGAGGAGAAAATCACTTTCTATGATACATTAGCTTGAATGACTTTAGTACCTTATTATGTAATGGTCACCGCAGACAGCTAAATGGAAAGCAAGCTAAGAAAGACATTATTATCGACCTGACGGGCATTTTATTGGGTTGAGATAAATTCAATGTACTCCTCACCTGTCAATCAGTAAATTTTGTGAAATCGGTTTAGCCTGTAAAGCATCTCTAATCCTTTGAGGACGTTTAGCTTCAAAGGCTTCCGTGTTGCTCTTGCATAATTTTACACTGAAACCAGAAGAATGAGTGGCTACACTCTACTCAGGGTTCAAACTTTTCTCCTCCAGGAATAAAGAATAAAACTGCCCACAAATAAAAGTAATAGGGCATGTGAATATAGATTTCATTATAGAATATATATAGGCAATTTGGAGTGGCTGGACCAAAGTTACTTTCTTACTTTATTAATGTGAATTTTCACTTGGAGTTACCCTGGAATCTAATGCTGGTGAGGTGAGGTACACAGGATGTTAAATCTGATGGAACATTACCCCTGTTCTGTCCCGATCATCCGCTCCTTCCGTGTGCCACGCCCCCTAGTTAACCTCGTGTGGGATCCCCATGTGATCAGCTGTTTCTGGTTGTTGTCATTAGTCATCTGTATTAGGTCCGCGTTTCAGTTTGTTTCCCCAGTCCTGTCATTGGGTGCGTTCCACTTGCTTAAAGCGCTGGCTTAAAGTAACACATTCTGATCATGGCACAATGCATTACGATTAGATGCATTGTGACCTCTCATCCGGCTGCACAAACTGTAACCGCCTCCGTGATGACACACCTATGCCTTTATTGGCTAAAGAGTGTAGTTACACGCCTATGTATGTTACCTTTGTATCCCAGGCAGTTCCGGAGAGTAATTTGCTCTTTCTCCTGAATATCGCTGGTTTTCAGTTAATTTACCTGGTAAAATAAAGTTGACATAAATTACATAAATACTCTAATTCGGTTCGACTTCTGATATTCAGATTGAGTTCTAGGTCAAACTGGTTTATTCGACTTTCAAGAAATTTGAGTTCTAGTGAGTTCGAGAACCGAGGTACCACTGTAGCGCTGAGACCAGGACCAAACGTGATACCTTCATATGCACCGTTAAACTAATTTAAGAGTTGATTCTGGAACATGAGATAAATCATCCCACTATCTCCAGAATCACCGGATCCAAATATCACTGAACCTTTATGAAACCTTTGTTCCTTTTGAAGAATAGCTCAGTATTTAACTAGACACAGCTTAGAAATATGACAACTCTCAAAGAATTACTTTTGTGAAGTTATAGGTAGCAAGACTTTTTATTTGAACTTTATTTACCTCGTTTGTTCAGAAAACAAAATGTGTCTGGAGATTTAGAAAAGAGCGACTTGCAAATATGGTGTCTACATTATCAATTCAATGCATATATAGATAGGTTTGGTGCTTGTGTAGATTCAGAACAGAAAAGCACCAGATAACATATAAACTTACCGCTAAATTACACAGCCAAACAGATGTTCTGCAGCATCAGCCATTTGATACCAATAACTAACAAAGAAAGGAAAAGGTACCATGTAAAACAGATATTCATGACACAAATGGTTATCTGGAAGGCATCTGCTGACTTTCATGCATTGTCAGCCAGTTATAATGTTGCAAATCTTGGTCTGCCCTCTTGTCACTTGAATAAAATTAGCCCTTTGCTTATTTTAATGTGCACCATTAAAACTGGGCCATGCGTCGTTCAGTAATTTGATTCCTAATGAAAATTATTCAGCCTTATAATTTACTGGTATAGGTGCCGTGATCAGTTTAAGTACAAGGTCACTGATGAGTGCAATACGGTCATTAAATTACAATGTACCCCCATTGTGTTTGAATGTTTAGGGTGATTTTGGGAAGTGAGTGTTCATTTGTGGAAGAACTTTCTGGCATGTTTGTATTGAGGATTTTGGATCAGATTGATTTTGATGTTATTGATTTGGACAGTAAAAAAGAGGGAGGCCTTCAGAGTGGGAACCTGGACACAACTATCAATCTAAACATAGCGTTAACGAGTTAGATCCTTTGTTCAGAAAAGATGACCAAAACTGCTGCATGGAGCTGAAAATATATTGAGTAAGGTACAGTCCCAGCCTAAATCACCAAGATAAGCACATTACACTCAGTTACCCAGTTGAAGATCAGTTGTACTCACCTACATTAGAAACTGACTTGTCCTTTTGCAGCAAATTTTATTTGAGTGGTAGATCTCCATGCTTTACTTGATATCGCTTCGTCACCATGATTATGTAGCTTTTTACCATAGGCAATCTTCAGCCCATATAAATTGTAAATATGAGAAAAATCTTGAAGAATATTTGGCTAAGTGAAGCTAAATATCCATGAAACCTTTTTTATTGCGCTATGACCTCATCTGCATCTGTTGTGGACGTGCCAGTGAAGGTGTCCTTGGTCTGCCTGAACCTTCTTAGTTGGCAACAAAACTGTCTTGATTGGAACACTTTTTAAAGAGTGTGTGAGGGAGGCTGGAGAGTTTCTTCTTATAAATTCTGTAGTAGGGGGAATTTACAAACAGAAGAAGTCAGGTGAGCAATCAGACTGATGGTGTTCAGTGCAAGGAGAAACCTGTATATTCTTGATGGTATACACACTCGGGGGTGTTGTAGGGCTCCACAAATGCAACAAAATGATCCTCATTGATCCAATCTGTGACAGTAGGTTTAATCCCCTCGCAGTTGGTTCTAAAGTGCAGTCAGCAGCCATTGGGAAGAAACTGGGAATTACAGTGAGCTCACACCAGCCAGGGTAGTGTCAGTCAAGCTTGGGACTGGGATTACAAGTTTAAAGTGTTATTGTCGTGTATGAGACAATAGTTTGACAAGCCAGTAGTGCAACATGTAACCCTGCAGGATATTGGTATGGGGAATTATTTGTTTTTATACTTTGTTTTTGACCCTTTATATTTATACAAAATATGTCTTTGTTTGTTTCTTTATTTTGTTTTATTGCTAGCTTTCTTTTTAATTTTGGATACTCTGTGAGAGTAAGGGCTAAACTTGATCATAACCTCTGTAGAGTGAGCTGATTGGTCCCTGATCACATGAAAGGGAGAAACCAGCAGGCAGGAAACCAACACTGGGAAATGGACTGGTGGGAAAAGGGAAAAACAGATGAATAGGGAGAGAATGAGGCTAGAGAGAGAAAGGCAGCATTGGAGCAGTGCTGCAGACGGACAGTTTCAACAGAGTAAAGGCATTGGTCAGCAAGGGTCCAAGTCGGACAACTTCTACTCCTCGTAGTCTACGAGACCAGACTGCAATTGCAGCACTGTTTCGACTTGCTGTCATTGCCAGAAGGGTGTAGATAAATCTATACAAATATAACCTGCATGCATATTACTGTACTTCTTTTACAATAACCAACTCCAGATACAAACTGTTAGCAGTGAAAAAAAAAACTATTGTGTATAGTGGCCCTGTGTAAAAAGATAGCTGCCAGGAAAAGGATCAAATACATTTACTTCAAGGATTCAAAGTTTTTATTGTCATGCACAGAGTACAATTCAATTCTTACTTGAATACCTTTTTTAAAGACTGGTCGATTAAATAAATAAAGCAGATAAAGCATCCCGAATAAAGCACAGTATAAATAAACCACTAACCTACATGTACTATTACAGCATTTTGTTTATGTCATTTATTGAAACTTTATTTTACCAGGGAAGATATTCAAGAGAAATAGCAGATAATCCCTTTCTGGGATACAAACGTCATGCGTGTAACATCTTCAGACAAAAAAATCGAACCATGATGGATTGCATCAGGATCAGAATGAATTGCTTTAAGCCACTGCATGAAGTTGAACGCGCTCTATATTTCTCGTGAATCCCTGTCTGATCAGCTGTTTCGACTTGCTGTCATTAGTCCTGTGTATTGAAGTCTGCGTTTAAGTATGTTTCACGAGTTCCATCATTAGCGTAATTTTCAGTTATCTGCCTGTTTTGTTGTCCTGCTTATACCTTTTGATTAAACCCCACATTCCCTGATTCCTTGCGTCCTGTCCCTGCTTCCCCGGTCCATGCCCTGGGAATATGTGACAGGAACGCTAATGGTTATATAAATATTAGAAAGTAGTTAATGTACTATTTTGTAATAGTACGTACACATTAACGTAAATTCAATGCATAAAATGATACATTTCTGAAAAAGTGCTATTGTTTACGTACATAGTAAATACGTCCCGTGATTTCCTCACGGGACGGATATTCTATAAACACCGAAACTGTTCATTTACTCATTTTACCTTACTGTTAATGCAAAAGAAAACAGCAGCCATGTTCTATGAATCAGTAAAGGTAACATTAGTATACTGTACTGTAAATGTGCTAATGTGACAAATATCCGTTAGGTGATATGATACTCTATTTTTCCATCAAACATTGGTTTTTTAAAAGGTAATGTATTAAGATAACTTTTAAATGTAATTAAAGTGTTTTGGGAGTATATGTATGGTTTAAACAATACAAATAAGCACATATTACCATTTTTAGTCATTCTATCAAACATCCACAAATCCTCATTCACGATGGGTTCTGGTGTTCTGTCGAGATTGATGAGCTACTTTGTCGAGTTATGCTACCATAATGCTAATCGATAGCTCTAACCCTAACTCTTACCCTAACCCGCCAAAAACCCCTAAAACCCTTACCTTAACCCTAACCCTAACCCATAAAACCTAACCCTAATCCCAAAATGGTGGAACTGCACATGCGCTGAAAGGCTCGATAGCATGTCCCCATTTTGTCCCCATAACAAAAAACACATTGCTTATATGAACCAACTTTTTTTTAACCTGTTACACACTGATTTGATAAATTTAAAACATTTTTAGCCCTTTTACTTTTACTGTAAGTGAGGTATACAGAGAAAGTACAAAATAAATTCACCATGTTTTTTTGTCCGTAAAGTAACACACAGATTGCATACTATTAAAATAACAAGATAGACGGAGACAAAGTTGTGCTGTTAGAACTAAACTTTTTAAGTCATACAACAATTACATACTTACCAGAGACTTCACCTGTAGGGAGGGGTCTTGCCCTTTTTATAACTCCCTCATGACGCTTTGAATCATGGGAGTTGTAGTGAACATACACATCAAGAACAAGAAGTGTGGTCCTACCTCTTCCTTTTTCTGAAATGTCATTGCGTTTTCTGAAATGTCGTTGTGTTTTCTGAAATGTTGTGTTTTTATAGTGTTGGGTTTTTGAAATGTTATGTTTTTCGAAAAGTCGCTGTGTTTTTGAAATGTCGTGTTTTCTGTAATGTGGTTGTGTTTTTTGAAATGATGTGTTTTCTGTAATGTGTTTTTTTTAAGTGTTTTTGAAATGTTGTGTTTTCTGTAGTGTTGTGTTTTTTGAAATGTTGTTGTGTTTTCTGTAATGTTGTTGTGTTTTTTGAAATGTTATTATGTTTTTTGAAATATTGTTGTGTTTTCTGAAATGTCATTGTATTTTGACCTTCAGGGAATAGTGCTACAAACAGTACAAAAGGTACCATGTAAAACAGATATTTAACAGTACAATGCAATAAAACATTATATTCTTTAAGTTATTGTAATACAATAGACAGTTAGAAACAGTACAACAGTGTTGTCCTACTTACAGTCCAAATTGGTGTGGAAAGAACCTATCACTAAAGCAAGTGGTGTGGGTGGAGATGCTCTTGTAGTTCACCAGCAAGTAGTGGCAAAAAGAGCACATGAGTCTGATGGCTAGTGTTCAATTAAGTCCACTTATAATAGTGGGTCATGCAAATGGACTGGAAATGTGGAAGGTCAGCCGATGTTTTTCGAAGCTTAGCACAGAAGTATAGAAGTCTGTATCTACTTTATATGTCTCAACAAACATAGTAGCTTCAACTAAACTGTCCTGAGGTCTAACAATTCAGTTTCAGTATCAGAGAATCTGCCATCCCAGAAGTTATATGGGAAAATGGCTCCTTTGGAGGGAGTATTCTCCTGTGGTGAGTGGAACATGGGGTATGTTCGACTTTATAGCAAGTAACCATTTTCAAAGAAGTCAAGCTGACTGGCTACTGCTGACATTGCAGACTTTAGGAAGCATCTCCAACAGTTGCACAGTTTACTTACTCATTCTAGAAGGCCCTATTGTGGTGGTTGATAAGAAGTTAGGCAAGCTTTGTTTCGATGTGGACTATCTATCACAGCCTCAACCAGCTCCTGATCGGTACACCATGCCAAAGAAGGAGCATGCTTTGCACTTTCTTCCAGGAAACAAGTATTTCTCCATTGTGCTTTAGTGTGGTGGATATTATTCAATCCCAATGAGCACGGCACATATATGGAAAGCAGCTACCATCTGTCTGGTATGGTTGTATTAGTTTTAACAGATACCCCAAGGCATCTCAAATTCATATGCAATGTTCCAACAAATAATGGAGAGAGTCATCAGTAGTGCTTGAATATGTTGGAAGTACTGGTATACTTGTATGACCTCATGGTATTTGATAGCATGCTAGAAGAACATGAAGAGCACCTATAAAAGGTGTTAGATTGCTTTGAAGAAAAAGGGTAAAACTCTCTTTCGATAAGTGCCAGTCCTGCCATACATCTGTGATGTATGTAGAGCATGCTGTGTCGGAGCATGGAATTGGTAAGTTTCTGTCTAACACTGAAGCCGTTCCTTGGTGGCGTTGGCCCCTTACCCCAACCTCTTCCTTGTACAGTTACCACTACAGATTCATTCAGGGGTACTCCAGTGAATGAGCTTCATCACGTCATCCATGCAGCAGAGAAGGGAGACATTGTAAAGGCACAGGCATTTATCAGTGAGAATCTGTCATTAAGGCTCCATAAATGGAGGCATTTGAAGGTGATGAACTGAACCTGTAGTAGTTCTGCCTGCTCAGTACCATAAGCTTACTTATGTGGCTCTGCATGACAATAATAGGCACTTAAGCTTTGATAAGACATACTTTGTTGTGAGGGATTATTTCTTTTTCAAAAGTGTGTTCCATACGTCCTGCATGTGTACAGTTGCACTAAGAAGGAGACCACTACTTATTCACCATGCATACTCATGTTTGAGATGGAGTCCAGGCTACCCCTTGATCTTGATCTTCTGGAGTGTCATTGGATAGGAGCATCCAATCATCATACAAAAAATACTGTATATGTTGAAAGGATGGAAAAAAATATCTAAACATTAGCCATCAGCTTGCCCAGGAGCTGTAGATTAATGTTGACAATAAGGTCTGCTATAATGAGAAGATGAGGTCCTTGATATTGAAATTGGAGACCAGAAGTTGCTAAGGAACAAAGGGATCTCAGAAAAGTACAAATTCACTGACTGAGGGCCTTGCTGCCTGTATATTGTATGGATGACATTCCCAAATTTGCCAGCATTCACATTAAGACCTAAAGATGAAAGAGGCCTTTTGAGGGCTCCACCATAACCATTTTCTGCCCATTGGGCAGCTTGTGAAATTAAGCAGCAGTGTGTAAAAGGGCGACAATGTTGCACCCCCGAGTTTGAAATCCAAAAGAGGAAGAACTGAAGCTTCCCAAAATGTAATGGAAGGAAGTGACTAGTATGCAGAAAAGATTGCTGAAAGTCCTGCTGCATGCCACCCAACAGAGGTAAGCAAATTTCATACCATTGGAAGAAGATTTTTGTTTTATTTTTTCTGCTGTCTCTGCAATTTTTTTCGGGTCGCTTCTGCAACGTTTCAAGCTGCCAATGTGGATCTTCCTGGTGGAAGAACAATGAGAGGTACCTCGGGGAACCGGAAACAATCCAAAAAGTGTGTTTAATTTGTGTGAACTGAATAGGATAGTATTATATGTGTGGGGGTTATTTACTGTTTAAGAGGAATCACACTTAAGAATGTATGGGACTCTTGGTTAATTTCTGTGGACTTTGTTGCATTTTCCTGATGTTGCATTTCGGTTTATTTTTGTTTATGTTGGGCTATATTTCTAACTCTGTTTTGTTTTGTCTGTTTAGGATCCAAATAAAATCAAGTTTTTTATGTTTCATTTCTCCCTTTTGTGAGTTGTATGGGGTTGTGAAATGAGACATTGCTGCTAAATATTACAAGGAGAGCCTCACCCCAGGATCAGATAGCTGATCCTAGGTGGAGGCACCACCCAAGCAGAGTTTAGTTATCATTAAAAAAAAGTTGCGTTTTAAAAGACATAACCCCAGTAAAGCATATGACATGCTACATCCATAGCCCATATACTCATACTGTTACATAATACATACATAAAAGGGTGTGGGTGAGAAGGTTATCCTGGGTTTACAACCACAACAACAACAGGAATTACAACAGCGACAACAACAATTATAATAAAAAATAACAATAATACAAATAATAATAATAATAAATTACAAAAAATGACATTCCCTACATGACACATACACTATATATACATAAAAAGTTGCAAATGTGAGGGTTAGCTTACAACGACAATAATAATAATAATAATCCATCCATCCATTTTCCAAATCGCTTATCCTACTGGGTCGCAGGGGGTCCGGAGCCTATCTCAGAAGCAACGGGCACAAGGCAGGGAACAACCCTGGATGGGGGGCCAGCCCATCGCAG
>JABFEA020000130.1:26436228-26452429 GCA_019775915.2 Cyphomyrus plagiostoma | reverse complement strand
CAGTTCTGAAGGCGAAAGGGGGTCAAACACCGTATTAGTATGGTGTTCCTAATAATCCTTTAGGTGAGTGTATATGCCTTTTAATCTTTTGTATGCAGAAGAAAGATTCACCTACTGTATACCACAAGATTGGGAACTTGTGGGAGTCCAATGTGTGTCCACATGGAAACCATCTTGCACCAGCAGGGGTGATAAGTACATGGGCCTACGTCAATCATGATTTCTTCACGGTTCACTGCAAATAAGGGTCAGCAAGAAACTACTGGCAGCCATTAATTGCCCCAACCAGGGGGCAGAACTGTCTTTTCCAGTATAGCTTAAAGCAGGGCTCACCAACCTTTTTAAAACTGAGAGCTACTTCACGGGTACTGAGCCATATGAAGGGCCACCAGGTTGAGACAATCTTCTTAAATAACAAATCTGCTCAGTTTACCTTTAGTTATATTATTATTATTAGTATTAGTATTATTATTAATGAATAATGATACTCATCCATGTGAAGATCACGTTTATGATTTTATCAACAATGACTATTTTAGACGCTGCTCACTGGTGAGTTGTGCTATGTTTAGAACAGGTCCGTAGGCGACTCATGTGGTGCTTGGGGGCACCCTGGTGCCCACGGGCACCATGTTGGTGACCCCTGACTTAAAGCCTGCATAGGGGAGGTCGAGAGAGAAAGAAATGGCAAACAAGTGGGGCTTGCTTGTTCCCTGCTCACGTGATCATGGAAGAACAACTGCCCTGAGGGGGCCGCCGCCTTCTGACTGGCTCTTTTGCATATTTTTGCACCCTTTTCTCTTGCGGGATATTTCCCTGCACCCCTGTCTCCCGAGCCTCCTGCCCACCATAGAATCGTCTTAGCAGTAACCTAGAGCCCTGGCCTATACTACTGAGAATTTTTTCTGCCATTATGCTCTGCTTACACAAAAGGGGAGTAGGAAGGTTATGGGAGTTAACTACCTACTGTAATATCCAGAGTGATATACTAACAAACATTATGCAGAGGGGAAATAGGCAGTGAATGAAAGCAAACATATGAGTTAACATCGTCATGTAAGGGAGGGGGGGGGTATCATCCACTCATGCTTCTCCACATTGTTTTCTGGGTTCTAATAGGAGGTTTTCCAGTGCTCAAGTGTGGCACACTGGGAGATTAAGATTTGCCAGCTGTCATTGGAACACACCAATAATGACAACTGCCAGCCCAAACAAAACCTGTTTCCCTTTAAATAAACGATGCAAGAAGAGCTGACATTTTGTCTCAGACCATATGTTGTCAGCACTGACTAGATCTGCTGTCTCACCCGGAATGCTACAAGGAAGCCATTGCTTTGTATATTTAGCCATGACAGTCACCAATCAGGCAACATGACGACTCACTCGCAGTCCCATGTGTGGAGCTGTTGGCCAGGTGTGGTGAGGACTGCACAGCAGCCAGAAACAACCAGGTGCAGTACAGGCAGCATAGGAAGAGCGACAGGTCAACAGATCAGATGTATCAGAGCAGGAATGAGAAACTGTGCAGTGAGGTTTAGATGCGGGCATGGAGATCTCTGCATGGCCTTCATGAGAGCAAGTTGTCGAATCTAATTTAGTGCATGGTAAAGTGTCCAGTGACATGCCTCTCCCTACTCTCCTTGTGCACCCATTGTCAACCATGGTTGTCTGCGGTTAGTCTTGCCCATCGTGATCAATAACAAACGAATCCAACATAAAGTTGTACAAAACAAAGCAAACTAAACTTCCACAGTATCATTCTTAAAAATCTGACAAAATTATAATTCTGTTGCATATTTTTATGACTTCTGTATCCTCTGTGTTTTCCTGCTTTGGTCAGGATATCACCTCCAGTATCTCCAGTTGCTTCCCTCCCTATGGTTTATGGTTTATTGTCACCAAAGGACCCAGATTTATTTACAAGTTAGAGGGTAACC
Organism: Cyphomyrus plagiostoma; assembly: GCA_019775915.2. Lineage (NCBI taxonomy): Eukaryota > Metazoa > Chordata > Actinopteri > Osteoglossiformes > Mormyridae > Cyphomyrus > Cyphomyrus plagiostoma. Next base: position 26,450,492 of record JABFEA020000130.1, on the reverse strand, counting down.
AATGTCAGAGTGGACAATTCCCAGTGAGCCACCCTGGTCGAGGACCCCCGCCCCCATTTGGCAATTTTTATCATCAGGGACACCCCCCAAAAAATGTACACCCCCAGGGAAAGTCCGGAGTGTGATAGTCCCAGCCTATTCTCAGTCTCTTTCTGACCTTGGGCTGAGCATAATAAAAAGGTATAATTATGCACTTTCACACAATATGTTTTGGTAAATTGCCGTGGCATTTTGTTTAACTTTCCTGTCATGTTTGCTGTGGCATTTTGCTTAACTTTCCTTGCTGATGAAGTCATAAGATCAGTCATGGTGAAGACAATGGGCAGATCGAATAATGGGCTGCATTGACCCTCTCTGAAATCCCCTCTAAAATTTTTGTCTTACCCAATTGCTATGGCATCCTTTTCCCAGCAGACATTTCCTATACTTTTGTATTGTTGTTCTTCGGCACTTAAGTGTTGTCTAAATATTAAAATCAATGAAGACCTGATCTCAAAAGCCCCACATGAAATGGCATCCCATGTCTCTTCTGCTATAGTTAGCTGGTAGCACTTTTTACATTCACACCATGTTGTTTTGCTAAAGGTGGTGTTATGAAACGTCAGGATAAAGGCTTCGACATAAACAACATTAATCAGGTCACTTTTTTTGCTGGCCTTGGGGTCCGACCAGTCCTGGAAGGTATCTGTTGTTTAGTAGCCTCTGTGTGGCACTGTGCCCCCATCATGAGACACAGGAATAGATGGCTTACAGCTTTCTGCTAAACATTAGCACTGGGGACATGGAGACGCCACCGGGGTGTAGCGTAATACTTAGCCACCCAGAGGGGATGTGCACTAACTGTATATAATTGGAGTGCAAGCTGGGAGCAGGAATGCTGCTTAGCTCCTATCGACCTGCTCCACCACCGGCTATTATCATGCATAATTTCAATGAACCTTGCTGTTTTTCAGTTAGATTGGCGCAGACAATGATCTATGGTGTCCACAACAGCAGGCATCGGAACAAACAAGACGAGCACATTTTTGAAAGAACAAGCTTGGTTCCAAAACTTGGGAAAGAGAAATTGGATGGTGCCCTAATCTTCGCCAGGAATACCTTTGTGGTCATATTATGTTGAACCAAATGGGGGAAGATAAATTTACCTTTTTCTTTTATTTTGTAATGATACATTTTCACCTTCCTATTGTGAATGATATCAGTCCTTAAAAATCAATACATAGCCCAGGAACAGAAAAGCCATGGGCTGAAAAACAGTGTAAAGTACAAGGAAGGCCTTAGACATGGTGCTTTAAATCACTAATAATTTCCGTAAATTTGGTATGTCACTCCCAGAGATGAGGGGAAAATCATGTCTTACAAATATGGGTTTTCCTGGTCCTGTCCAATTGCGATTAATAAATAATTGCTTAAAGTTGTGGTATTGGGCTGATTTATTTAGACCCCTATATTTAATGTCCCGAAGATGGCGTTGTTAAATAATGGTGATGACAAATCTGTCGACGGATTACTGCTTTGTTGCCTTGTGCTGGCTTCAAGATAGCGAGCAGAAGGGGTCAAAACAGCAATCTTGTAGATGAGAATCTCAGCTGAGATTCATTGTCTAAATAAATGGGTTTTGTTATTTCATTTAGGTTTCCTTTTCTTTCAGTTGCAAGGGCTTCAATCAAAATTATGGGCACAGAATATTCCCTTTGACAATAGAACCAGGAGAATCAATGTCTTTGGTCACAATAGCCTGAAATGTGCTTAACAGTGTAATGGGCTGATGTGATGCAGCCATTATGAAGTATAGTTGACTGCATTACACACAAGCAGAAAAGCGAAGAGAAATTTCTTTAAAGAGGAAAATTAGATCTACATTCATGAGAATGTTAGAGATGCAAGGAATAGAAAGGGGATCTGAGCAGTGGGAAGGATGTGGAAGAAGAAAAATGAGGAGACAGTCAGCTGTCCTTCTCTGTATTCATCTGGAAGGCAGGAGATGGAGAAAATGCAGCAGACTCACAATATTTTTCCCAGTACATAAACAGGTTTTGAATAATAAAAGAAAAACACTTCTCAAACATATTTTGTGCAGGAGCAGAGATTCTGTCCACATCTATACAAAATAATTAAAAGTCATACAGATTATTAAACTAATTAATTAATTTGTTTAATAGCGACTATGAAAAATGTGTTACATTTTGTTTGATCATTGTTCATTTTGTTATGCATTACTTAATTTCCACATACATTAAATACTAATGGATTCTTTCTCTGTGCTTGGCATACTGGTTTGGCGTACTCATTGCAATTCGCAGTCTTAACATTGTTTTGTATTTAGTTTGACTTTTTAATTATAGAAGATCTTATTTAATTAGTTTAATGCTCGTAATTTAATATAATATGTATAATATGCTTAGAATTAGCCAAACAGACCATTGGCAAAATTGTGCTTTTCTAGAACTATATACACTCTAATTTTGTGCCATTTATTGTATATTCTCTACAACTAGAAATACTGTGTTCTCATAATTAACTTGATTGCAGGTAGTTAGGCCACAATTAACATTTTTCTTAACAAAAAACTATTAACAAATAACATTGTTCTTAAAACTAGAAGTTTCAAATAATGAAGCAGTAATTAAAAGAACAGAAAAACTATAGTTGCATGAAATGTGGCTAGTAATTGGTAATATTATGACACAGGCTGACATGTCCAGACTGTACTTTATCTTATTATGTCCTGTGCTTTCTGGGATGGACACCTTGTTTTGGAAAAGACCTTCTAGCAAGATGGATACGCACGCTATATTCTGTCACAAGGTCAGTTCAACAAGGTGACACTTCCAAATGACAAAAGATTTAACCTACGCACTAAATACCTTGAAAAAAACTGTCATCGTATGATCTTCGTATCACAGACACCAAAAGAGTCTCACACAGTGAAACAGCTCTATCAGCTGCAATGAAAAAGGGAACATTACAATGAGCCATCTTTATGTGTTTGCTTTACACAGAATGACAGACTTTCACAGCCAGGCGAAACATCCAAGGAATTCAAGCTGAAAAGGGGGAAGGTTCTCCCAATCAGACCTATAAATCTGCATATTACATGAAACACAGTCTGATCAGTCTAATCAATGACTCTTATCTTCTAGCTGTTCACCCATCTTTGCTAAAGTACCTTAACCTGTTATGGTCCTCAGCAAGAGTTCCCCAGTGAGAAACAGCCTGATGCATCTCCTTATAGAATTTCATCTCACGTGTGAATATTTTAATTACACCTGCAGCTAAGGCTTTTAAAACAAGACCTTGACAGGAGAAAAGTTTACAGAGCAACACAAATTAATTATGTAAAATAAACTGTATTATGGTGAAATACAAAACCAAATAACACTTCGCAGAATGGACAAACAAATTCGGCGAGGGGGGAATGACCTTAAAAAACATGGTAGTGCTTTACTTTAACTATACCTTCAAAATGTATTCATGGAACATTCAGCACACTTTCATAATTGATTCATAGATCATTCAGTGCACCTTCATAATTCATTCATAGATCATTCAGTGCACATTTATCCATGCATCCATCTTTCAAACCACTTACCCTACTGGGTCACAGGGAGTCCATCCTGAAAGCTATGGGCACAAGGCGAGTAACAACCCATAATGGAGGGCCAGCCCAACGCAACTCACACACCTATGGGCAATTTTTAATAACCCCAATTAGCCTCAGCATGTCTTTGGACTGTCTTTGGTGGGAAACCAGAGTACCCATAGGTAACCCCACAACAACATGGGGAGGACATGCAAACTACACACACGGAACCCAGGTGGAGACTTGAACCTCAGTCTCGGAGGTGTGATGTAACACTGCTAACTACTACACCACCATGCCTGCACATTTGTAATGCGTTCAAAGAATATTCATAAACAGCATGTAAGTATACCTTAACATCATAACATGCCTTAACATTTTTAATATACATTAATAACAGACATATGATTATATGATTATAATGATTGTATTATTATGTAATATCAATTAATGTATATATAGTAAAGCTTTTATGTTCTATGAATGCTTTATGAAGGTGCATTGAATGTCTTGTGAACGCATTATAAAGGTGAAACGTTACCAAAAACATTAATTGTGTTATTACTTGCTCAGTTACCTGTGTCTGTATGTTCTTCCTGTGGTGTATGGGTTTCCTCGGAGTACTTCACTCCCAAAGTCCAAGGTCATGCCCCTACGTTAACTGGCACCACAACAATAAAGAGATAGTTTGGTTGTGTGAGGTTGAGTGAGGTTGTGTGTGTGCTGGATGGCAGTGATGGATGGCAGCCTATCCAGGGTATAAATGTCCTGATCCTCATACTGCCTAGGATTGGTTCACACCCTCCCAGGGATCTTGGGACAAGATGTTTTAAATACCATAACTGAATTTACAGTTACCAAGACAACTGTATCATGACAATGACAGCATTATCATCACTGTCATCTTAAACTGAGGAGCCTACTTATTTTGAGAGGAGGAAAATTTTCCACTTGTATTCTTTTATAACTTTAATATGTTTTTGAGACTTATCTTTATTCTGACAAGAGGCCAGATTTATAATTTCCAGATCAAGCTTTGTAATGATCAAAGGATTACGCCATGTAATTTAACAAGGTATTGTACCAAAGACCCAATAGTTAGCGTTGGGTTTAGGAATTTGTTAATTCAATATGCTGTTACGTTACAATTAAATATAAAAGAGAAGAAATCTGTCTGCGAATACATTATCTATTTGCTTTGCAAATTATATTTTTTGTTAAAGCACCTGTTAATGTAGGGAAATAATGTTTTCAAAATATTTTTAAAAATAAAATGTTGTATGTGTGAGAGCATTTAAGCATCGAGGCTAAGATTGGTGGTGAATAAGGGTGCAGGTCATTATTATTACGACCTGTGGGGGACCAAATCAGGACCACATATCCTGGACATCTCCTGCAGATAAGAAACGACAGGTTAACCAAAAGCAGCATCCCATCCAGCCAGGCACGTCAGGCATGGATTAAGGGTAGCCGAGGCAAGCTGACCGTCTATGCAAAGACAATCACAACAAATCATTTTCTGTCACCCACTGTAATTGTTATGTTTTTAGCCTGTGGTACAAAGTCACTAAAATAAAGGACCAACTGGTTCTGCCCCCAATGATGTTCTTATTTCTCTTCCCAGACTCCCAGCAACCCTGCAAAATATATAGTTTATTATCTGTTTCATTTTTTATTAAGGGTTGCTTTGAAATAACATTAGTGCCCTCAGCTCTAAAAATTCAAATTAAAACGGGTGCGAAGTCTGATAGTTTAGGTAAAAGCATAGCAATTTCAAGATTAAAGGAGTAGAGAATCACATTCTTGGCACAAAATCAAAGGAAGATTACAGTGGAATCAGGACACCCATCTCTTTGTAATTGACATTCAGCCCACATACTCTATCAGTAACAGAGGTGAGGGTTTTTTTTTAACGTACATGACAAGGCAAACCACATCAAAAGGCAGAAGTGTTGGTAGGTGGAGCCCTAAGGGACATTTCTGCTAGCTGGATTGAGCTGTACAAGCACAATTGCTTCCACCTGTTCAAGATCTGCGGTACCACAGAGAGGAATGGATGCAAAAGCAAAATGAACAAATACTGGGGATAAATAAGTACGCTTGAGTCTCTGCATTATCAGTCTTGCCACAGGGAAGGAACAAACCATCCTTAAGTAGAAGCCTTGGCAAGAGAGCCAGAATCTCTGGCTTAAACTAAGGCTGCTTTTGAAAAGGCAGCCATCAAACCTCCTTCTGGGTATTTCCATGCATTCGGAAAATATGTCAACCCCGGAAACGAAGTTTTAGCAGTACAGAGAGCTATGTTTGCATTATACATGCGGGTAGAGAAGCAACTAAGGGGGAACTTTCCCAGCTTCACTCCAACCACTGAGTCATAGGACAGTGATTCCCAATGTGGGGGTTGCGACCTCCGGAGGGGGGTTACAGCATGACTTCCATAATATGTGAATAAAACATAAAAACGTTTAAAAAACATCCAGTACTGATATTCAGGTCGAGTTCTAGGTCAAACTGGTTTGTTCGACTTTCAAGAAATTTGAGTTCCAGTAAGTTCGAGAACCAAGGTACCACTGTAATGTGTTAAGCCTTTTTATAAACAGTTATACCTGTGTTTAGAATATTCAGAATGCCTTATAATGAATTTTGAAGGTAGGGATATTACATTATTATGACTGCTTTAAATAAAGTGTTACCACATATCCTAGTAGGACCTACTGCAAACAAGATTTTTTTCTTAAGGAATAAAGTATGCATTACATTTTACTGGTCAGCAAGAGACTGTGCATTTTGCTAATCAATAAGAAATACTCGTCATGTAAGGTCCAACTACCCAAAACACACAATATACAAAAATATTTCATTTTAATATGTTTAATCATACCTCAACTATGAGTATCCAACATAAAAACAGGATAAACACTATAGATAGTACATGTTGTCCATACCTGCATCACATCCTTATTCTCAGCCTCACACACATCTTCGAGTCTCATTCTCACACCTATATGTCAGTGTGATTATCTTATTCAGACATGCATCCATTTTGATGCACTACCTGTCTGTCACAATGGAACCCAGTCATAAGTCGGGACAGTTTGTATTTGTTAGACACATGTGCTGTGTTCTACAAAGCATTTTAAGTAATACAAAAGTTTGCACAGAGCCAGGTTTGAGATTTTTTTTCATGGTATGTGATCACTAGGCCCAGTAACTACACACGAAACCCTTCTGACCCTTACTAGGGTGAAACAGGAGCAGCTGCATGAATTATGGAATATTTGTGCATTCTCTGGTGAGTCACAGGTTTGTGGGGGTAATGTTTGCATTTGTTTGTCTATGCTTCTTCCCAGGACTTGAGGTTTTTAGAAAAAAACAATGAAGCCCCATTCCAGGTTTAATTCAGTTGCCTTGTGCTGACATTGTCTTGCTGATCATTACCAAAAATACTGTCAAAAGAGTTACGAAGTGGTGAAATAAATCTCCCCCATCTGTTTTCCTTGTGAAACTTAGCAAACCCTTCATCCATGCATCCATTTTCTATACCCACTTGTCCTATGCAGGGTCATGGGGGTCCAATCCTGGAAGCTACCGACACAGGAGTCAACCCCTAGCAGCTAAGCAAACCATTAACTGCAGAATATAACCTGTTATCACATACGGTGCGCTAAAGTTCAGCCATGCATACAGTAAGCATAATATATTATAATGCCTGGTAAAAGAATTAAGAATGCTTTGTACTGCATTGTTAACTGTCAGGATCGGTCCCTGTCCTGCCCTGGTCCATGCATCGTTTCCCTGTTTGGCCAGCGGGTGTCGCTGGTCATCCCGTTTCCCATTACAGTGGTACCTCAGTTCTCAAACTCATTTGAAGTCGAATTTCTTAAAAGTCGAACCAACCAGTTCGAAAAATAATTATCTAGAACTCGATCTGAATCTCAGAAGTCAAACTGAAGGCCAACCTAAGATAACTTGCATGCGCTGGGAAATGAGTAACGCGGCATGTCTCTCAGCGGAAACAAAGGGTAATGCTTCAGTCTGAGCCTCACATTCACTGTGATAGCACCATGCATGTTTACACTAGCTGAATATATATATTTAGAATAAAAATACGTTTAGACAATGATAGACAGTAACAGTAATTATTATTATGTAATAAAATATATTTTTAAAATAAAGGCTTCTTATTAATTATTTTAATATTAATAATAAACCATTAATACATTTAATTATAATAATATTGTCATGCTGAGCGGGGACGGAACGAAGACAAAGGCGTAGACTTCAGGCTATCGAGGAATAAAGAGTTTAATTACAGGTAAGGCAGGCAAAACGCAGACGGACAATACAATGACTGGGCTGGGGAAACAAACTGAAAAGCGGGCAAAATACAGAGGACTAATGACAATGACCAGTTACAGAGGTAACACTGTATTTCCCTGGTTTGTTTCAGTTCGTAGTGTGTGCCCTTGTTATCTGGGTTGTCGCGAGGCTCACTGGCTTAAGTGTGCAGTTATGAGAGAGGCATTCATAGGGCAGCGACTGTTTATGATTTAATATTTGTTTTTTGTTGTATGCCCCCAGTTAGGTTATGTTGGTGTGCATAACATAATGTGCTAATTCTCTTTATAAATATTTATAGCCATGTTTATAATGCATTCAAAGTTTCTTATAGCATTCTGAGAAAATGTTACCATAAAACTCAACCTCGCTAAAATATGTTATTAAAAGGTAATACCCCCAAGTGACACCTTTTTTTTTGGTTTTACAGTTTGATTATAAGAACATTTCTTCTATTCCATTGCAAACAGTTTATAAATAAAGAATCTTTATACAAGTTTTATTTAATGACTAATAAATCAGTTGTCTTATGCGAAAAGATATGAAATACCTTAATCAGATCCCAAAGGCACAGCAACAGTCAAGTTCTCGATGCCTTTGGTCAGCTTATTAATTAGGTATTAAAACGCGGATGTTCTCTTGGAATATGTTATGAGGGAATCATGAAACACTTTAGAAGAACAGAGTGAATTTGATCTTGAAACAACCAAAGAAATTTAGTGAGCAGTAATGTGGGGAAGGTGTCCCATGGAGGAAATAATGTCAGCTCATTATCTGCCCTATTGCAATCTTCTTGTAAGTGCACAATCTTTGGTGCACTCAATAAATGCAATTCATGAGAAACCACACTTACTACCACAATATCCCTTACAATTACATCAAAAGCCTTCTCATGTTAAATCAACATAATCTGAATATCAAATCAAATAGAAGCCAAAGAACAATAATTTGATAATTAAAAGTTTTATAAGTTTTCAGGAAAGTTTTCAAACTTTAGCCTGCTGTGAGTCAGGGTCATACTCCATTTGTTTAAAATGGCCTTACTCTGCTGTGTCAGGCTGCATCTGCGCTTTGCTGATTTCTCTCTCTACACCCATGTCCTGCTCTTTTATCCCTGAACAGCCACTTGGGTTGTTGACCATCCAAAGCATTGAAACTAATCTTAAGACAAAAATGACAAATATGGACCATTAAACACCCTAATTTCAGAAATACACAAACAGCATCTGATTCAGTTAAAAATCTCAATGGAAATGAAAAAAAATATCTTCTGTGAAGAGAGGTAGCTATCAGTTTTTTTTCTCTTCTACCCCATGAAGCAAAATGGCAAAAATATATCACAATTACACAAAGATGTTTTTCCACCAGACACATCAATGTCTCATTTACCATAATCAAAAGAAAACAAATATGGCTGACTAAAAGATTTGTTGATATTTATTTACATTTAAGTAGTCCTTGGGGTAAGTCTGTGACATCTTCAGTAGTGCTGCAGGAACAAATCCAGCCATGTGTGTAGAGTATACATTTTTAGGTTTCCTTTGTGTCAGTTGGTGTACTCCCATGAGTAAATGACATTTCATTCAGGTAATACGTCACCACTAAATTGCTTTAGACAACTTAAAATGTTGATATGGTGAGAAGGTGGTAGAGCAGTGTGAAAGGGAACACAGAACTGGCAGAATATGGGCCAAAACAAGAGTCTGCCATAAATCAGCCTGGAAATGACAGTCACTGGACAGGGGGTGACCTAATCTCAGCCTCATTCCCTGTTGCATGACTTACAAGGACATCCAAGAATGAGAACAGGTATATAGTCATGCAACAGATTCTTTTTAGCAGTATTACAGCATGATTCTCAGTGAAAGCACACAGGAATCAAATGCAATCAAGGATTTAATGCAATGTATTGACCATAAAAGTTTTTACTGAATGGGCAAATCCAGAAAACTGAAGCACCAGACTAAAGGTCTTTATTCCCATAGAGAAGGCTCTGGTACTCATCATGGACAAAGCCAACAAAGAGAATCATTTCAGACAATTTCAGAGTACTGTTGATAAATCATGGTGTCAAACTTCAATGCTGTTGGTCTTGTAGGAATTAACTGTCATACGAGGTCAGTATGGCAACAGTAAGCTTTCCTTTAAATGTAAGGACTAATGTAGTCATGCACAGTCATGTCAACACCCACACACCTGTTACAGAGGCCTCCTTAGTTTCTTGAAGGCTGATTACACTCATTTTGAACCTGTAGTTAAGACTCTCTGTATTCAGGGAATTGTCCTTTAGCTACTTAGGGAAGAAACGTGTATGAGCACCACCTCCAAGGTTAGATTTTTCACTAAATCAGCTGCAGATTGTAAGGAATAATCCTGACTTGTGTGATGGGTGGGCTCCTGTCCCAGAGTGCTTTCTGAAAGACAACAGTAAGTATGAGGCCTTCATCCATCTTCCAGCTGTTTATCTGTTACTGAGCTGTGAGGTACCCAGGCCCACACCCAGGGGAACACACTGGACAGGATGCCAGCCCACTACAGAAGGCACACAGGCACATACACACACACACCTTAAGGCAATTTAGGGGATATAAATTCTGCAGATGGAAACCTACAAAGCACAAGGATAACATGAAATCTCTAAGCACAGAAAGGCACGAGACAGGATTCAAACTCATAGCCCCATGGGATTGAATAAAGACAGTGCTACCCACTGCGCCACTGAAAATCTGTAGCTTCAGAGAAACTGGAGGGTCAATGACATAAAAAATGACATTTCTTGTGGCTTTTATGGCTTTCTTCAGGCTTCTACATTGTTGACATATTGGATTTACTGTGGCACTAATATCAATACAGGCCTAATGTGTTTGTACTTGTTTAGTTTTATTGAATGAAGTAGCAGATTTGTGTGTGGCAGTATTTTTTACAACAGCATTACTTACATTGTTTCAATAATCATCAGGGTCAATTCAGAAGGTAGAAAGCTGCATTTAACTAGCTGATTTTTACATTTTCATGTTTAAACAGGAATTTTTACGTTACATAAAACTCATGGTTCGATATACATGTGCAATTTTAAAATATATTTTATGTGTTTAAAGGTATTTTGCAGTCTAAATGAATCACTTTGTACAAATATGCTGACAAAGATCCTGTTTGTGTTATGAATGCTGCTTTAGAAACCGCAGGTCAACAATTTTCATAATATTTGCATGAAATACAAAAGTAACCCATAACTCCTAATTGTTCAGTGCAGTGCTTTGCCATCACCAATAAATTCAAATGCTACCATTCGTGTAGAATAAAAAACAACATGCTGGAGCCAAAGGCTACATTCTCTGATTGTGTGTCACCATTCTCCCATATGCACGCAAACAAACAAGTGTCAAATAAGGAATTATAACAGTATTTTCTCTTTTACAATGGCTCTGACATGTTTGTACATGGATGTATTCATCCAGCCATCCAGCTTCTTTTTTTCAGCTAAATAAACTGCATTTATATATCGCTTTTCTACAAAGCACTTTACAATTTATGCCTCACATTCACCCATTCTCACTCACACACACACACACACACACGTGACAGAGGCTGCCATGCAAGGTGCCAACTTGCACACTGGGAGCAATTTGGGGTTCAGTGTCTTGCTCAAGAACACTTTGATGGGGTCAGGAGTGAGCAGAGCTCGAACCTGCAACCCTCTGGTTGCCAAACGATAGAACTGCCTTCTGCGCCACCAACTTCCCCTACAGAGGCTACAGAGTTGCACGAAGGACCTGGATGCTGTGCCAAGCAATTTAGAGTGCGAGGCTGGGAGGGAAATGAACACTTGAGTCAGGATGCCAGCCCATCACAGGGCAAACAACCTGGGCAATTTAAGGTTTACCTGACTGCATGTCTGGGGTCACCACGGCAATGCCAGGGGCAAACTCATGCAATATGGGGAGAAAATGCAAAGGGTGGGTGGTGTTCAAAACCCCAGCAGTGCCGTCTAATGAGGCAGCTCCTGTCATTCCATGCCCCTCAACATTTTTATTAGTAGAATGAACGCAGACTTTAAACGGACCTGTTTTTGTACAATTTGATATAAATGTTATTAACAGCATCATATCCTATTTAATGTAAATGGCCTGACAGACTCCTTCATGATTATTTGTGGCATGTGAGGTGTTATTAAAACCTTGCTGCTAGAATATTGCTTTATAGAAAATACTTGACCAGTATTGACAGCTGTAAAACTAGATGTATTGCTTGCTACGTACAGATTTGATGTTCTGTATAAATTAGATAATTTACAGTATTCGATGTAAAGAGTTTGGTAGGAAATGTATTAGCCCTGGAAAGAAGCTGTATGGTCAATGAAAACAGGAGTAACTGCCTTCAGCTCTGTCCAGTGCACCATTTCAGCTTAAAAACTCCTCAGGAAAACTAACCATTGAGCTATGAATTATATTTTAAGGGGTATATTACCACTGTGATTACGGAGCCAACATTATTAACAACCACTGGCCTCTTGATTGTTTCTGTGCATTCTTACCGTCCATTTTTAAATGGGATTCAGATGAAGCCCTAATTGCACACCCCTGAGAAGAAAGCAGCATGCAGTTTCAGGATTTCCAAGACTTTCTGCCAAGTCGTATGATGACCTTGAATTCATCACTTAGAAATGTTCCTCAGGGATTTTTGGCAGGAGGGCTAGAAGAATACATCAGTCCCAACACAGTAACAGCAACATGCCAACTGAAGAACTGGGGAAAAGCAGGTTAATAGCACGTACATAGCTAATAGATTTCTCACATGGGTAACATGTAACTTTTTAAACAAGCAGCTGCATTAATATATTAACACTGTTGTTTTGTAAGCTATGCTTTTCAGAAAATACAAAAACGAAATCATATTGTATAAAAGACTAAATAATTTTGAAAGTATATTAAAGCAGGGTGGAGAGGTTAAATGGTGCGTAGAATGGGATTTTAATAACTCGTCAAATATATCTAGCAAATTTATCCAGGAACTAATTTTATGACTTGATTATGCCAACTAGCCTCGTTAAATATACTGTATACCTTTTCTTTACAATCCTCGGTATGTATGCACATTGTATTTTTCCATTTCAATTCACATATAGAATTAACTGAAATTTAATAGATGTAATGACTGAATGAGATGAGCAGGAGCAGAAAGTTTATTTTCAGAAACATGGTCGACAGACAGACGAAGGGTCAAAAGGCAGGTAGCAGTAAATGAAGGCAAACGAAATAAAGTAGTGATCCAAAAACCTAGTTGAAAGACAGGCAGGATGTTACAAAGTCAATGTGGTGAATACCGGGTAAATAACCAAACTCAAATCACAAGATGAAGAGGAAGAAAATCAGGAAAGCAGTCAGGAGTCATATACAGAACGTGTTTAATAAAAACACAGTATGGTGGGACTTTCAGTACTTGACATGAAAAACGAGGTGCATTTAGTTCATGAGAAATTAGCAGGTTTATGAGCTACCAGTGTTCCTTGTGTGAGGTGTATGCTTGAAGTTTAGTGGGTCACAAGTTCTTTTATCCGATAGAGAAAAAAAGCAAAAGACAACGGCCAAGCGGAATGGATGCAAGACCAGCCTAAAAAAGTCCCAATTCCCGCTAACACCAGGGGCACTGCCAAATTAAAAGCCGCACACAAACAAGCACAATGCTCCAAAGCGCTCCAGGTAGGAGACCCAAAACTACATGGCTCATACTAGTACTCAGGAGAAGTGAGGAGAGATCCAGCTGAGTGTGGCTGTATGGACATTCTGCGTGATGCACACATAGCGTTATGAATATATCCATCCATCCATTTTCCAACCCGCTTATCCTACTGGGTCGTGGGGGGTCGAGAGCCTATTCTGGAAGCAATGGGCATGAGGCAGGGAACAACCCTGGACGGGGGGCTATGAATGTATATAATCTCATAAATAATATATAGAAGTGAGTGTTTTAAATTTTGATTTCTCCTTCAATGGATGTCATTTACTTGAGTTTATATATTTATTCATTTATTGTGATTTTCAGAATGCATAACAAAATATATTACTTACTTTTTTTGTACTGTACAGTGGTAGCTCTGTTCTCGAACTCATTAGAATCAAATTTCTTGAAAGTCAAACAAACCTGTTTGACCTAGAACTCGATCTGAATATCAGAAGTCGAACCATGAATGCTGATAAATTGTACGTGCCAGGAAATGAGTCATACTACAATGCAATTCTTACTTGAATGCCTTTTTCACAGACTGAATGATTAACCAAATAAAGCAGCGCAACATTACAGTAACTAACAATAAATAAACCACTAACTTACATGTACTATTAGA
>JABFEA020000130.1:26392087-26406112 GCA_019775915.2 Cyphomyrus plagiostoma | reverse complement strand
ATGTGATTGGTTGATTAGATAATTGCATTAATGAGAAATTGAACAAGTGTTCCTAATAATCCTTTAGGTGAGTGTATATGCTACAATGGTTATGACATGTAAAACATTATACTAGGTCGAATATGTAAACTTTTATGGAGGACTAACACACACAGGAAATTCCCATCTCTTTACTTTCAAAAACAAAAAACTTATTTCATTATTTCAAGCTTAAATTCCTTTAACAAGTGCTGTTTTCATTATTTTGCCCATTTTATTATTTTCAATTCATATCATCTATCCGTCTTCTTTACCTACTTGTCCTATTCAGGGTTGAAGGGGTCTGCAGGCTATCTCAGAAACTGCAGGCACAAGGCAGGGAACAACCCGAGAACAATAACTCCCTGTGCTAACCCATCATGCATGCCCACAAAATTTGGTAACTCCAATTAATCTTACAATGTTTTTGGACTGGATATGAAAACAAAAGTTTCTAGAGGAAATGTCATGATGACATGAGGTGTGAGGTAACAGTGCCAACCACCATATATCCCCCCCCCCCCCCAAATAAGATATTGTGTTTTCAAAACACGTCTTATAGGAAGCAAGGCTGCGTCAATAAACTTTACTACAGACAATCCTGCTGCCTACATTCGCAGCCTTAATTATTCATTGTATCTACTTGCTGTATCTGGCAAATAAATATATGCAATGTACAGCAAAGGGTACTGGCCACTGAAAATGAACCCAACCCACCTCCGCGACCCACCATTATTGTGAATATTTTGAAATGTTGATATGGAATCCAGACCATCAATAAGCACTTTACACATACCTTTCTGAGCAACTATTTGGTTTAATTCCGTTCTCAAACTGTGGTGCATATTACCACAAATATGACTTTGCTAAGCTGTACAATCTTGTATTAAATATGCCAATATGCCTTATTGTTAATGTTTTGCCCACTAAAGGTAAAAACACTATAAATAAAGAGAAGCATTACTTGCATTTTTGTTATTGGAGTTACACCATGTCTTTACATGTGTTATAAACAAGGTGGAACAAAGTATTTTTTCAAACATTCTGTAGCAATAACTGCAACATCAAGATGTCACGAATTAGTCACGGTTGCCTTTGACATCATAATATATACTTACTAAAGGGTCTGGAAGACAAGTTACAGTATCTCCTTACTGCTGTTGCCTCCTACAAATTTGACATACGTCAGCTCAACCAGGGACATTTATCATTTGTATCTCAGTGCAAGTATGTTGTGTTACTCCATAAGCAACATCTTTGAGTTACTGATGGGCACAGGGATTAGGCAGTGGATGACAGAGCTGTTCCTTTGAAGAGATAACACATAGCTGGTAAGGATTGGATCCAGACCACAGAAAAACATAAAAGAAAAAAAAATTACATGCTGGTTTAGCTCCGATGCTAAAGGGCACTTTGCTTCAATGACTTATTGTTGGTCAATTAATGCTCTGTATTGTAAACAGGGATGGTCACCTGGCCCTCCCCTCCAGTAGCAGCTCCACCCCCATGTTTTAATTTTCTGCTGATTAGTCTTAATGTCCACTAAAGGACATTCATACATTAGCTGACTAAACGCTACACAGAAGAGATTTTAACTTATTTAGGCAGGCTACATTTGCCTCTAATTTAAAAATACATGAATAAACTTATCCTGCAAATTCAAAGTTTATCATGACAAGAAAGGTCTTGCGTACTTAATTACAAAATGCAAAAGTGTATAATGCTATCCTTCGAGCTAGGTCTAAAGTGGACCACTTTCCACTCAATAACCAAATGAGTAATTTGTGTGATTGATAAAGCACAAATTTCAGATGAGCACAAATGTAACATACATTAATAGTGAATACCACTGTCCGAAGGCTAGCTGTGCCATGCTATTCATCATCTTCATCTTCTCACTGCTCATCCTTGCGAGGCCTCTGATACTGTAGGGAGTGAAACTTAAGGATAAAACGATTGTTCTATAACTTTAAATAAGATGTAGAGGCAATATCGCGAGAACAGCGATCCACGATTAGGCTCGCGAGAGAATAGGTAGTGGGGCGGTTGAGAGGGAGAGAGATGGCGCACGGTGTGATCAGATGTGGCTGATCTGTGATCTTCACTTCTTCATGTTCAATAAATCAAGTGTTACGACTTCCAGAGCTCCCTGTCGGTGTCCTCCCTGCAAGAAAGCTGAGATCTCACGAGGCAGCGCGCGGTAAGAATTGTGAAGCGTGAATTGAGGAAAAACCCACGTTACAACACTATATCTTTTTAACATGTAAATATTTTCATTAGCACAGTGGTTAGCACCTCTGGGTCCAGGGTTTGAGTCTCTGCCCTGACTTCACATGTGTACAGTTTGCATGTTATCCCCATGTCATCATAGATTTTCCTCTGGGTTCTCCAGTTTGTCTCCACAATCCAAAAACATGTTAAAGTGAATCAAAAATGTCAAAACGTTAGTGTGAATAGTGCGTGTGCCCTTTGTTAGACTTCTCCCTGTCTTGCACTCTTAGCTTTTGAGATCTGGATCCCCAAAAACCCTGCACAGGACCAGGCGGGTATGGAAAATGGATGGATGGTTTCAGCTGCATTGTGCCAATCAATATAGGTAGGGACGTGAATACCCAACATGTTGTAAAAATGTAACATATAAATTAATTATTCAGTCAACCGCTAATTACACTGACTGTGAATAATGTTGTTAAACTTGCAGTAAATTTGAAGTCAGGGTCATGTGGCCATTGAGCGATCGCGTCTGAATCCCCTTCCCCTCTCTCATCATCCCTGCCCTCTACTGATAACACATCATCACCGAGTTGTCACATTGTGACGTTCACGACTCACATCTCAGCAGCAGTAAACAAGATTAGCCATCTCTAGCTGTTCAGTGGTTGTCATTTGCTGGACATGTTTGAATGTATAATAATTATACAAAACTTTATATATCCCACAAGGGGAAATTTTTGGTGTCGCAACAGCTAACAGAAAAGAAATCAGGTACGGCAAATTACAACAGCTTAATCAGCATTGAACAATCTCATACGCCATCGGATGTCATCATGAATGGCTTCAGCATGCTTTTTCACCAGATTGATCTGAGTGAAAAAGCTATGAGTGATCAACCCCCCCGTCCCGCCCCCTCACTCCGTGTGTGCTTGAGTTGATGGGAGGTTGAGGATGTGGGAAAGCTGCAGAATCTGAGGTTCAATTCCCAGCTAATAAGTGAGTTAATCAGCCTGTCGGTCGTATATTTGCTGGCAATGGCTTTACACATGAGGTGAAGGAGCACTGGTGCAGTGGGAGCCCACAGCTGGCAGACGGCCCACTCACCTCTGCCCGCTTAAAGACAGCGGAGCGTGGACAGGTCTATGCAGAGGACACCGCTCAGGGGATGCGCATAGACAGAACATCGAATGAAAGCAGAAAATCCAGAGGACGTGTAATAATGAGGCAGGGAAAACAGCAGAACATGGAGCTTTAATAGCTATTAGACTTAGTGACTCGTAACGAGGGAGCGAAATGTGCAGCGTGCTAAAAAGTGCACGGTGCAGACTGTCAGCCTACACGTCTAAAATAAATGTTTTTATTAATGCATTTTCTCTATGCGTTTTAGATGGCTGGCAGTCTCACTGTTTGCATGGCCTTTGTCTTACCCAGAAGCCATATTGATGAAAGGGAGTTTGGGGGTGAATTCTAATGAGAGATTAATTTCATATTTGGATGAGTTCAAGGTGAGACGTCTTTACTTTATCCAAAGATTTATAATAGCAGCCCAATTAGATGGGTGTGTGTGCATGGCAGTGAGAAATTATGAGTTCACCCTGCTTGGCAAACAGTTTCTTTTTCCAGTGTCAGAAAGCACTGCAATTAACTAATGGCTTTGCTATGTCTTCATGTGCAGTTTTATTCAAAACAACGTTCCCCAAGCAGCTCGTTTTGCATAATGAGTTCAGCAGTGTTGATGGGACTTGATCCTTGGTGAGAAATCAGGGGAAACAAGGAATCCACACCTTTTTTCTGCACTCCACCTCCCTTTTTTCTTGGACCCTCTGAGGACACGTCAGTTCTGTTCCATCACATGACACGACAGGAAGTGACAGCAGTCTGGCTGAGTGTGATCTGCATCAAGATCCAGCTGCTCGTGGGCGACAGAGACACACATTACACTCTACATCCCAGTTCAGACCACTTGCCTGCATCATGACTACCTACTGCCAGTGCCTCTTCTACCAGAAAGAAGTACAGTTCCATCGTCTATAGACACTTAACCGGTGGTCAGGTATAGAGGTACATCATCTTCCCAGTGCTAGGTCTTTTGGCAAATTTGTCTGGTTTTTAGTTTTAGTATTTAATGGGGGGGAACTTATGACTACTAGACTCCAGAAATCTAGTTTGAAGCCGTTCCAAATGAAGAAAAAAAAAATGGGAAAAAAAGAAAAAAAAAACAGGAGGCTAATTTACATAGCCCTCAGGCAGTCAAATCCACGTCCTGCTTCTGAAACAGTGCAATTGCATATCACAGTCAGCCTGCTACTCTGCTAACAACGAAACTGGCAGGACTGAAACCAGCTCGAATGGCATTGCCAGGAACAGATGAGAAACAGTGTATAATGTAATTGTCAGAAATATTTAAAACCTTATAAAACAAAGGGGAATATGAAGGGGAACGTCGCAACAACTCTCGTACAGACAGAACACTCCAGTTTTATCAGAAAGCTTTTTTGCTCACTGCTCAGTTTCTATATCAACGATGACTGGGTGTGTTCAAAAGCAATTCTATGATAATTGCAAATGGACCTCAGTTTAGACTGGGCTACTGTATTATTTAATGAAATAACAACATGAACAAATTTTGGCAACTATTTTGCTGTATTTTGTCAAAAAATCATGCCAAAAAAAGTGTGCAATTTTATACTACAGTATCGTAAAAGATAAGACCATGACATCTAAAAAGAGAAAATAATGTTGCTGCAAAGTTATTGCTTTGTTTCACTTCAGGGTGCCGGAAAGCCTCAGGAGATATAATGTTTGCCCCCCCTTCTTTAATGGTGAAGGATTCTATACCCTCCCTAGCTCTGTGTAGGTTGCATTTCACTCCATATTAATATAGGTTTGTATGTTTTACTTATCGTGTATTCCTGTGTACACTGTGATGAACTTCCTGTCCTCTGCCCAGTGCCTCATGGGATTGGCTTCAAGTTGAATGTGATCCTACACTGGATAAGTGGTTATGGACACTGGAGTTTTCATTCAAATTGTTTGCCTTTTGTAAATATGATCAACCCCATGACAATTATCCTTGATGTTTATAACTGTTTTGAGTTTATATTTAGTCTTAAACATCTCAAATCTGGAATTAAGATGGTAGTATGATTAGAGAACAACAGCAGAAGTCTTGCAAGCATTTCATAACTTGATGCGCTTTAATGAATTTTTAAAAAGCAATTAAAAGTAAAAAAGCAAAACTGCTTATCTAGGACAGGGTTGCAGGGAGCCTGGAGGCAGTCCCAGCCAACACGGGGCATGAGGCAGAGAAGACATTGCATGGGTTGCAGAATCGCTATTGCAGTAAATGTGCCACTTAACTGTTCAAACAGGCTGCATTAAGTTTTCAGCTTATTAGCATTAAGAAACTATCCCTTTCTGCTAAAGGAAACCTGATGACTGTGTGCAGAAGAGGAGCAGGTAACCCACGCTAGAAGTTTCCTCTGCTGTTCGCTTACGTCACCGTCGTAGCCTCTCCAACTGCCGACATGCTCTTATTACCTGCCCGGCCTGCGTGATTGTTTAAAGCCAGGCTGGGCGAATGCCGATAGAGTTTATCACAAAAATTGCGACAACATAATGTAATTGTAATTCAAGGCTATGTTCCATGATGATAACGGAGCAATTTTAGCTTGAGTCAGGTCCAATCGTAATAACCGCAGAAGCAACATGTCTGCCAACTTGGGTGTCCGTGTAAATAAAAGGCCTCTGAAGTAGGCTGTCGTGAATGCTGCAAATGGATGCTTACGGATGTCTATATTAAACCACTGGCAAACGAAAGAATTAACTAGAATAATACAGACATGTACTATTCCAAGCACAGAGCTCATAATTATGTTTCTCAATGTGCAAGGAGAAGAAGCATTATTTTTGAATTGCTGCATCTCTGTCAAATCCACCTTCAATTGTGATGCCAGAGACAAGAAGTGACTAAGATATGCGAAATGGTGCAGTAGGGGGGATTCTATAGGCATGTCATATAGATGTGCCTGTGGTGCTTTGTTTTTTTAGGAACATGAACTGAATGTGCTCAGAATTTTAAGATTCTTCTCAGGCTTTTTGAGGTGATAATTCTACAGTCTATTGCATGCATTGAGATGTATCTATTGGTTCATATAATGTATATATGAGCCACTTGAAGATAAAATAATTAGCATAATCATCAAAGTGTTGATTCTGTTACCTAACCTTAATCCAACCTCATACCTCTTGTAAACATCCATGCAGAGCAGATGTATATTTGCATAGCTCTGCGGTATTGCCATAAAGTTTATATTGACTTAGGTACTACAGTATACTGCCCACTATTGCCAGGATCATTGTCATTAACCTTTTCTGGCCTGCTGCCTTTCAGTGAGGCAGATAGTAGCTTTTTCTCTAAAGCCTGATTCATTGAGCTCTCTCTCTCTCTCGTGTGTTTTTACAGCATAGCTAAATAACCTTAAAAATACAAGAAGTGCAGTCGTAGCAGGCTTGCATTGCAAACATTTGAAAGAGGCGATAAAATTGCGTAAATGATACCTGAAAAACAGTTTGCAATAAAAATGTAACCCCTCTGAGAATAAGGGCGTTAATGGGTTACAGGCTTTAATGGCATTCAAAGGTATCGTCGTCAGAATGCAGGTTTCCTGGTAGAACATGCAGTGGCATACAGGTCCAAGGGGAGAAGTTTGACGAGAGGTGCCAATAAAACAGGGCAACTAGTCCAGAATAGTATTAATAGAACTCACCTCTGGGGTCAGGTTTGGGGAAGGTTTTCACCAGCAAGCACTTAGGGTGCAGGGTAACCTTGTAACTCAACCAGAAATGGCTACTTTAGCAATATAAAATATCAGCTAGATAGAGTCAGTCTTATCTACACACTGAGACTGAGCACTAAAACTAAACCTGTCGATTAAGGGTGGAGGTTCTCCTACTTTGGAGTTCCCCAGAGTGACCTCATATTAGTCTCAGGCTGAGAGCTGTGCAGTTGGAGCTTTTTCTGGTGCACGGGAGGGCTGTCTCAATGTGACATTGGTGAAAAGAGGGGCAAAGCATCAGACAATTACCTCTTGGGGGTGAGTTAGGGTCCGTAAATGGGGATTAGGCTAGATGGCCCACGATGACCTAGACCAGCAGTTGTTGTTTGCTGGGAACATCCAGCAGAAGTTTTTGTGCAAAATGAATTAAGTTTACACCTCTGGAATAACATCTCTCTTGTGCCAAGTGAGGCCAAGGACATTGAGTCTGAATGGACCGCGTTCAAGTTTTCATTCATTGCCGACTGCAAAAAATTGTGGTTAGAAGGCAGTTGGTGCCTTTCATGGTGGCAACCCTAGGACTCATGGGTGAACACCAATGGTGAGGGAATGCTGTCAAGATGAAGATTGAAGCTTTCAGAGCAATGCTACCACGGGGGTCTCCAGAGACAGCTGAAAGGTGCTCACAAGCAGTAGCTAAGGCAGTTATAGTGCTTAAAGTTTGTACATGGGGGAGAATGGAGAGCCCACGGAGGCCCTGAGACATTTCGTAAAGCCACTCAATACCTCTAGGGGTAGGGTGTGGGATGGGGGGGGAGCAGAACTTGGAGTGTTAAGGAAGAGTGAAGTATGTTGTCGAGTGTGGGAAGGAACACTTTGAATGCATGCACAACCCAGTGATTTTCCCTGTCGCTAAGAGAACATATGGGAAGCTTCTGGGGGATCAGAGTCTATCACTACAACTGAATATGCTGTTGTGGTCAGAGGCCTCCATGATGGAAAGCCTGCGGGTGTAGATGAAATGTTGAAAGCACTGGCTGTTTTTGAAGTTAGGTGGCGTCTTTTCAATGTAGCATGGAAGGTGAAGTTCTTCTGGACTGACTACCTATTTTTAAAATGGGGTACCACAGGGTGTGTTCCAGATATAAAGGAATCGCTCTACTCAGTCTCCCTGGAAAAGCCTCTGCCAGTGTACTGGAGAGGAGACTCTGTCTGACAGCTGAACTTAGGATTCAGGAAGAACAATGCAGATTCCAGCATGGTTGTGGAACGATGGACCAACTCTTCTGCTTCATATGGCTGTGAGGGTTTGTGGGGACACAGTCTATACATGTGTTTTTGTGAAGAGGAATATGGACTGCCAGAGCTACTGTTACTTGCAGCTCACCATTTTGCAAAGGAATGTCTTGTTTGTGATTTCCATGCACAAGTTATCAAGGTGAGCGTCGGAGTTATCAAGTGCCTCGAGTTTTTGGTTCATGGGTGATGGTGAGAAGCAACATGAAATTGACAGGTAGCTCAGTTTGGTGATCACAGTTTTGAGGGCACGTAACAGATCCATGGTGGAGAAATAGTTATGAGATGAAACTGACAATTTTCAGGTATGCATCCCTATCCTCACATATGGTCATGAGCTTTGGGTAATGACTGAAAGGACAAGGTTGTGAGTATAAATGCCTAAAATGAAATTTCTCTGCAAAGTTGCTGGGCTCACTCTGCAACAGGTGAGGAGTTTGGATATCCAGAGGGACCTTGAAATAATATAAGGGTGCCAACTATTCAGTTGTCAGAGGAACTTTTCTGGACATGGCTCGCTGGGTGAAGGCCCCAGGGCATGCTGCAGGTAATATGTCACCCAGCTGACTTTGAAACATCTGGGGAACCACCAGAACGAGTTAGAGTCCATGGCCTTGGTAAAGGAAGTCTAGTCTGACCTGCTTGGCATTCTGCCACCATACACCCCACCAGGAAAAGAATCACGTACTATACGCCCTCAGTGGGGCTAATCAAAGCATCATCATCCAAGACCAACACCTTCAAATAGTCTCTGATCTAAAAGGAAGAAGAAAACTGGAAATGCCCCTGGGGTATTTAGGCCACTTGGGATTGTTTATTGGGTCCCAGCGAATGGTTTAGTTTCGAATACACTGTTGCTTTCACCTAACTAATGTAACACCAGAAGCGAAACCTGAGTATTCCAGCAGTGACATTTTGGCACGCAGATGGCAAACCCCTTCAAGAGTAAATGTCTCAAATCTTCCCTCAGGGAACAGGAGGTGGTTATGTATTCCAATAAATGCCTTCTGCCTGAAGGCAAATACACATTTATTGTTCAGGTCTAAGCGGGAAATGTACTGGCAAAATGAGGGGATAATCGTACAATAAACCTTCAGAATTCTGATTCTGTATAGGCCTGTAAAATATCTTGAAATGTGTCACGATTTCACAAACACACATATACGCAAAGCATCCACTCGCTTTCTGCATCATCATATTTTGTGAGGCCACTAAATATTCATGTCGGTCCAATTACAGTGCTGCTTAAAAATGAGCAGTATAGCTTTTTGTCTCAAAATGAATGATTTCCAAAAAGAGGATATGCATGGAATTTCACCAGGTACAAAGTTCACATGCTGTATATATTAATAAAAATAATCTCTCTTAAAATATTTCTGGAGGAATCAGCAAATCATCCTGTTAACACTTTAAAGGCACAGGAACATAAGGTGAGAACGCAGCGATTCTGTATGGATGGAGACAATACTGGCGGGAAAGTAATTCCGTAACTCTGTCTGCTCTTAAGCACCATCTAGTGGTCAGAGAGACATTTTCCAAATTACAAAAACACCCCACACTTCACCATACAGTATTTCTAGCCATAGCAGGCCTTCCCATTAATGGGATGCAGCGATTATGATATTGTTTTTTTTTCTTTTCTTTTTTTAGGGACATGTTTGTGCTATAATTAGGTAACAAAACCAACACAGTGAAAATATTCACAATGATTTGTAACAAGTGATCTTATTAAAATGGAAATGTTGACATTTCCTGGGTTCCAGACGAGCTTAATCTCCTCTGTCAGTTTAAACAAAAAGTGAAGGGAGGTATTAGGTGTCACGATTTACAAAATCACATGTCAACAAATCTTAAAAATTTCTTATGCAAGACAGAAAAAACTGGCTTGTTCTCAGACTCCTTTAGGTCATGCCCCACAGTTGGTCACTTCCTTAACCTGGTGCAGTTGTCCGTTCTGAATTTCTGAACAAGTGTGGCCAGTAAAAAATAGCCTGATGCGTAACCCCATTATATTCTGCAGCACTGATTCCTGTTGGGATCACGCCTACACAAATTCACACATTCGTCTATTTTCTTTTCCTGTGAGGGAAACACCAGTTTTCAGTGTTGCTTTATTTTCTAACTGGAAGCCCTGTGACAGAGGGAGATCTCCGCTTTATTAGAAGTGATTGAAATTAAGTGATCAGCGTTTAGTAATCTTTCTACTTGCTGTGGTTAGATAGGTCTGCACGTAATTACACCTCGTGTCGCTGTTACGGGCCACTTTGAAACCAAGACTCCCGGCTGCTAAAGTGAAGCGGTGGAGTGAATCGCTCTTGCGGGAGAAGATTGGCAAGGAAGCTCATTGTTGGCCCAGCTTCAGCCTGAATTTGTTATGTCTTGCCTCCAAGTGCCAATACAATTTATTGCAAACATTATAGTTTTATCTGCCCCAAAGTGATTACAATAGATTTTCCCAGGCACCCTCCCCGGACTTTTGATGGAAAAGCACGTCATGGCAGTGATAGCAGACTATGTCTGTTTGTGTGTAAATGCATGCATCTACACAAAATAAATATAACATGTAACATGAAAAACATGGACCAAGCTTGCCTATGGCAGGTGTTACATAAAGCAGAATATAGCAGCAGAGTTGAATATAACTACATGGGCAGCAGCCGAGTCAGAACCAGTGAAGGACGACAGCAGAGACCGCAGTTACCAAAAAATGACCATTAAGCTATACGGCTCTTCTTTGTGTCCCACTCTGTAAACATCCAGTTTATTTATGGATAAATAGAATGGCCGTAGACATAAATCTGACTTCCTGAAATACTACAGTGCTGGATGCCAACTCGTCTACATTTATATCACAGCTGTCCTGTATTAAAAATGGTCGTTCCACAGCAATTGTAGAACAATTCTGGAATTTTGTGAACATGCAGTGAGAAATTTGCTGTCAGCTGCTGTATATTGCATCCTGGGAATTATCTGATTGTATGTATGTATATTCAAGACATTGCATAACACATTGTAGAATATATTCAGAAGCATTTCTTCACTATAGACTGCATTCATTGTAATATACAGGTCAGATAGATAGATAGATAACATATTTAATTAGCCTATTTTTAGAAGGAAGACAATTCCAATACATTGCATGTCACTGCTAAAGCACCCATCCATCCATCCATCCATCCATCTTCTGACCACTCTTCTTGGAAAGGGTTGAATGGAGTGCCTTTTGCAGGCAGGGTTAAGCAAAATACTGCAGTACTCCCTGAATGGGAAAGCGAAACAGCTTGTCATCACACATATCAACTTTCACAGGTTCAAAACACTGTGTTCATTCATCTGTTTCTTCCTGCTGTCTATTTCTGCTTTTTATAGATGTATATGGGTTTCCCTGGGTACTCCACAATCTTTCCACAGACATGGTTTAAGTTGATTGGGGTCTCTAAATTCCCCTTAGTGTTTGATTGGGTGTGTGGCAACGTGTTGGACTGATTGTCCATCCACGGTGTCCCCCATCAAGTGCCCACTGCTTCCCGAGATAGGCTCCAGGTCCACCGTGTCATTTACCAATCTTTTTCCGCTTCACCTATTTATTCTGTTACATTTCAGCAGGAAAAAGACACCTTGTTGCATCCTTCGCCAAAGGACAATCTTCAGGCCCTTATTGAGAACTGAACCTGCAAACTTTTGTTCCTTAACCATCGGGCTGCCTACTGCCTTAGACAAAATGGAGAAGAAAACGTTTCGTAATGCTCCATATAAAGTGGGAGCGTGGGCAGATTAGGGCCACCTGATCTACCTGGGGGGAAGAGCAGAGCGCTGGGAGGTGAGCAGAGGCGGGCGAGCGTTAAGATGAGAGAGGAACGACACGTCCAAAGCGGAATGTATGCAGGGCTAACACAAAGAAGCCGCAGAGATGCATCAGCTGGCCAATGAGACGTCAGAATGTGCACGGCTCTCTTTCAGTTATGCAACTTATGTGCTACCCTCCGCCTAAGTCCTTAACTTGTGGGGAAGCCCACACGCTCTGTCCTCCCAGCCTGCAGAAAGCGCAGCAGGTACTCAAGCGAACGGGCTGCTCCTCATCCTTTGTGTCAATAGCACAGCTTCGGCATAACATTGTTATTGATGCTCCAGCAATGAAACCTCTAATAAAAAAATGTAAAGAGTCCCTTATTGGTTATTGCTGCCAAGAGATCCAGTGATCGTGTATGAGTTTCATAGAAAAGCGACTTACAAAGTAGCAGAGGACATTTATATGCTAGCAATGTACTAATATTTTATGGTGGACTGCCAGGTGCTGAAAGGTGCATTCTCACTCGGAGGAAAAGTCATAAGGTAATTCTTCTGACTAAAGTCAGGTGTTCCCATTGCTTTCACACTGCCAGCCTAGCAGATCAGTCACATCGGACAACAAATGAAGCTTTCATTTCCCTAGAACAGCAATCCATCAACTTGATGGTTACTTATAATGTAAATTAAGGCCAAGGGAGACTGGAAAAATGAAAATACAGTGGCGTGGGAAAAAAAACAGAGGGGGGGCGGGGGGATTTCCAAGGTGAAGAGGAACCTACCTCCAGAAGATCATGACAACCTTGACTACTTGAACATAAATATTAATTTTCAATGTGCTCTGGCTGTTCAGTTTTACAGAGCCTAGAATAAAGGGTTATTTAGGTGAGTGAGCCCCCGAAAATCCACAAATGGTGCAGAAGGAGTTTCTGTCATTGCAGGCTTCCAAGACGTATTCTTGATAACTGCTGGAGATCCCAGAGTAGAATATCAGGTTACATGATGCTGCCCATTCAAACACGTTCAATAGCACCCGGTGCCCTTTGTGCAGTTTATTGATTTTTTGAGGATACCCACAAAACTAGACTTAAGCATCTTGAAGTTATAAATTATGTTAAATCACTAAATCCTTCACAACATGCAGTATCCACCTAGGTATACACACACTAACCATGGACTGAGAAGTGTTTGCTAGCACTTTACTAGTAACTCAGTTACTACTCAAGTACAATTCATGAACAAATACAGTAACTGCATTTAATACATGAACTGTATGAATGATTAATGATGAACGAACATGGGATCAGTGCATAATGAACTGGTTATTTGATGTCTTAAGCAAGACCATACTATGACAATATTTTGTGCCTTCGTTTACTTGTTTTACATTCACACTCATCCTTTTTTAACCCGGTTACATTTTCATTTCATTTGATGTGCATCCATTGTAATAGATGTGAGTCCAGGCTTTGACATTAAAGCGCACCTGTTTTGTAATGGCTGACTGTCTGGGTCTGATTGCACCAGGTAGCCTTTAGCAGTTCAATAGACTTCTTACACTTGAAACAGGTAGTGCTACCTTGAAAGGTGTAGAATGAAAACTTGCCCCTTCTGACCTTGCATCCTTTATGTTTTTAAGTCCTCCGTCCTCCCACAATGCTCAGGTTTTTTTACACATTGATTATCTTGCCCAATGTTCTCTAGCTCTAGCTGTATAAGACTATTCTCTTTACAATTTGAATATCTGTGTTGCGACTGCGGAAGCGTGCAGGCCGGACAGAGAGAAGTCCAGGCAGGTACACAGAAATACGGGGTTTTAATGACACAAGACTTCGACATATAACAACTTCAATGCTGCGTCTGCCGGGGAGACGCAGACGCAGACCTAAATACAGACAAGACAAATCACGGGACCGGCGTGCGGCGGCGCCAC
>JABFEA020000130.1:26335881-26369600 GCA_019775915.2 Cyphomyrus plagiostoma | reverse complement strand
GATGGACTGGCATTCCGTCCAGGGTGTACCACTGACTTGTGCCCTGTGCTGCTTATAATAGCATGTAGGGCCTACATGACTCTGTCCAGGAAAATCGGTTAGAATATGGATTTGGATACCCGATAGAACTCTAATAAAATTTCAGTTAAAACTCTGCATTTAGTTAATGTTGAGTGAGAACCATCTGGACGTCTCACATAAGCAGGGTGTTGCCTCTGCTGTGTGTGTGTTCGGTGCCCCTCAGTGTCTGATTCAGCTTCAGATGCTCCGAACATGTTTCCCAGTGGCAACCAAAACATGCTCAAACATCTGCTGCTCTCTTTATGCCCCCCACGAGGTTTGACTAATTGAGCTGTTAATAGCCCTTTCGCTTCACAGACCACAGCCACCCAACTCCGCCTGAACCAGGCTCGGAGCCAACCTGCGGTTTTCCGACAGACCTGCACCTTAGTGCTCTTTTAACAGCTCAGCCGCATGGTCCCAGCTCCTTGTTGGGGAAGGTTTATGGGGCAGGATGTTATTTATTTAAAATATACCTGAAAAAAAATTAGAAGGACGGCTTATTTTACAATTGCCTGAGCCTTAAATGCATTGGCATAATTTAAATAAATGACTCCACTGAAGCAACAATGAAATACTGTAAAGATCTAGTGTCCCAGGGTTTTAAATTATTGTCTATAAGGCAACATTCTGTTACTTTAACCATTTTCAGGTTTCTAAAATCTGTTCATAAAATCATTAAACTTTAAAAAGCAGAAAAAAGAGAAGAAAAAAACTACTTGAAAAGCAGCCAACTCAGATTTATAATACATACCCTAATTTAGACACACAGGAGGTCTGAAATTCTTTTTCAGTTGTTATCTGGGCATGGTTTCATTTTATGTTTTTCACTAAAACCACAGATCGTACTATAAAAAAACCATTAGAATGATCAAGCAGACATGTAAATGTAGAGCTATTGTGGAATCAGAAGCTTTTATTTGATCAGTGTTATTATGAATATACTTACCATTGCAGGACCTAACGACATTCTGCACCCAATGAGCAGGGTGGCTTCTGAGAGCCTTTATGCTTTGCTCACGACGATCACTCAGCTAATGGAAAGACCAAATTACCTTTTTTAGATTGCCTCTTGATCTCATGGCCATTGGGTTACAGTTCAGGACTTTTAAAGATTCCGAAGTGCAATTAACTTTGCCAGAGCAGTATCCAGACCAGCCGGTGTTGTCAATACCATCAAGTTGTTACCCAAACATTGTGGAGCCATATGCCTGCATTGTAAGTGGTTGGCCAATACTGTGGCTTTTCTCAAACACAGCTAATAAAGGCCTCCTGCCATGGAGTTTGCAAGACGACGTTATGCTGCTCCTCCTACTCTTTCAATTTAATAAGTAACCCACCTATGACAATGCAGTTGAATGCAGACAGAGGAATACTCATAAAAATGCTGGAACAATCCCATCAAAGCTCTCTTTGCGGGCCATTTATGCTGAGGAGGTCTCAGGTTGGCCAGGCTCCCTGTCAAGATGGTAATCTCTGATTGGAAGATGCATATTAATCACCCTAATCTCTGAGCAAAGAGGCCAAGACAGAAAAGTGTAACCAAACAAAATTTGATTTGTTTGTATTGACTGTTATAAAACAATGGAGTCAAGTCTTGGCACTGAGTGTCACATTCCTTGAGTTCTGGCTTCCAGTGAAACTGTGAGGCTCTAAAATGAATGCCCTCTTAATTTTTGTTGGGTTGTTTTCATCTTTTGTAGTGTTTGGGTTTATAGGAGCCTTGAGGCTTATCTTGGGGGGGACACGGATGGTAGCTGTACTTGATAAAGCATGTAGATAACCCGATTTTAACCTTTAAGCTTCACCGCTTTCCTCTTGAAATTCAAGACATTAAATCTTGCAGTAAGGAATTTTTGCTGTTCCCTTAAAACATATTGGTTTGTGTCCAATTTTAGATTCACAAAAATCAGTGCTGAACATCCTCATCTGCGTACGTCTGCTATAGCTTAGCTCACTTAAACATACTTAATGTGATTTGAGATACGAATAAACACACCAGTGAGTTCTGCTTGCTCACTGACAAGCAACTGCAAGACATCGCCCATACACTTAAATGTTTTACCCCCTCTGTGTTTCTTCCGGGGACAGCCTCTTATGTCACAGGAATGGCCTTTCTTCCCAGAATCCCCTGCAAATATGCAAAGAAGCATTCTCCAGCGTCACACTGACGTGAGACCTTACCATTCAGTCCCTGGAGGCATTTGTTTAAGGTCAAACAAAGAATTCCCATACAAGCTTAGGAATTCCTAGCACATGAGAGGGAAAAGAAAACAGTTAACGGCTGCAACAGCATGACGATTTTCAGTAGTCAGGAATTTCCTTTTAGCCATTTAGCCAACAAAGAAATAGGGACATCACAGCAACCATTGACTCAGAGCTCTGAGGTTTTGAATGAAGCCCCAACGAAACCTGTTCTCTCAATGAAGAAGGTTAATGATACAATATTGATTTCTGAGGTATGTAGACATCTAGCGACAGGAAACCACATTCCAACCCTTGTCAATAAAGCAACATCTTCTTGGATGCTGCTAAGTAGTTTGATCGTGCTGCAAGGCAACTTTTTTATTCATGGGCCAGGAGTGTTTTGTTTGGCTTTGCCTCGTGCACTTTGATTTTAAGTGAAAAGCATCCTCCTAATTCAGTTACCTGGGTGTCATGGCATGGGAGAGAATGTGTAAGAGCAACGGCCTCTGGGAAAAAAAAGCCAGAGCGATGTAATTCTACAGGAATGTGACACTGCAGTTAAAACAAACAACCCCCACCTTGCACTAAGTAGGTAGGTCTCTGAGCTGAAGTAGGACTTTTTAGTGGGTCAGTGACCTCTGCTAACCCTCTACTGCAGCATCTGATTAGATGTTACCAGCTTTTGATGGGGGTAGAGATGGGTATTATGACCAAAAATTTATATCAAGGTATTTTGCAAAGTTATATTGGTTTCACGGTATACGACGGTATTTTTTTTTCAAAGTTTGACTGGGCGTTTACCACATTTTACAGTATTTTCCAGGACACATTTTTCTTTTAGGTTTTTGCTTAATTCCCACATTAACTATATTATTTTATTATTAGCCATCGTGCCTATCTGCCACCTTTATGATAACATACAGCTAACATGTTTGTTGGCTAACTGCTTATAGATAAACGGCTATGTTAAGGTGTGTGCCGGCCAAGTTAACATTTTTGATAAGTGTTTAATAATTTAGTGTTGCAGGAATGCGAACTTCAAGATGCTTCACTAAGTTTGATGTGCTACTTGACTTCATCGCCACAACTTTGTAGTGTTGTTTGCATAGAGGCTTATCGACATCCTTAGCCTTTACATGCAAAACACTTACAAATGGCACTTTTGCGTGTTTTTTTTTTACTAAAGCAGCTTGCGAAGTGGCTTCGACTGCAGCATATGCCATGTTCAGCCAACTTGGTATGCGTTTGTTAACCAGCGCGAATCCGTTCAGCGGCTATTGAGAGGAGGGGAGTGGCTGCACGAGCGTGTGTGTGTGCGTGTGTGTGTGCGTGCGTGTGCGTGCGTGCATGTGTGTGCGTGCATGTGTGCGTGCGTGTGTGTGCGTGCGTGTGTGTGCGTGCGTGTGTGTGTGTGTGTGTGTGTGTGTCGCATGCGCTGTAGTGCTGCTGTGTGAAGCCTGGCAATTGAGGCACAGAAACCGCACTGTTAGTATAAATAATGGTGAATCTATTCAGATCCTAATTTTTAATATCGACTAGTATCTGAGAATCGATTTTTTTGACAACCCCTGTGTCTCATTATTTTCAACACCAGCGTCAGCAATATGTTCCATTTTTGATTTTTCGCGGTACATTTTTAGCGGTGCGACAGTAAAAAAGGTCCCCCCTTCCAGCCCTGCCACTTTCCATACGTTGGCTGGGCTATTTAAACCGGTATTGCAGTATAAGAAAAATTCATATCATAACAATAATAAAAAGTGTTTTTCTGTATCAGCCGGTATACCGGCCAACACTAGTTCGGGGTCTTCCCCGATAACCGTACCCTGTCTCTCTAGGCCCAAAGACGAGATGCCTTTGTGCAGGAACGCTACAGCCTGTACCGCCGGAATGACCCCTTCCTGGCTCTCCAGAGGGATTGTGAGGTGGCACCGGGGCCACTTCCAGAGAACAGGGATCCTTTTGGCCCAGCTCCCCACCCTAGTCCCTTGACTGTGCTCCAGCTGGTAGTGACCCACTGCAAAAGGATGCAGCAGAAGATGGTGGCTCAGCTGGCAGCAGCAGAGCACCAGCACAGGAAGGTAACATCCACACCTAACTAGACCCCTTAGGTATCTCATTTACGAAGTGAGCTGCTTTTATGACACTTGTTTTGATGCTTATTGGGAGCATCCTGTTTGAGACAAAAACTGCAACAAAGAACATGAGGTGTCAGGTTACACTCTTCTAGAAGACAAAGGTTGCAATGCTATAATTGTTTCATTCTGAATTGGACTTTGTGTGTAGCCATGCCTGGTTTAGTCGGTCTTTCCACACGTGACATTTTTTTAAAAATGCTGCCCCCTTGTGTGCATGATAGGTCATTGCTGATCTAGAGGAAGAAAAGCGTAGGCATGCCCAGGATACTGCGGAAGGGGATGATGTCACCTACATGCTTGAGAAGGACAGAGAGCGGCTTTTGCAGCAGGTATAATAATTAATGTTCATTAACGTGCATTCCCCATCCCACAAGGAGCGTGCAACTCCACTATGCTTCAAATATAGTTAAACTTGAGCAAGCGTTGTGTTTGTGTCAATTAAAGTTATTGTGTGAATATAAGGTTGCAAATATGCCATAAATAACGTCTAGGAGTCTCCTAGCAATGTAGTGGTCACATGATGCCCATTATCAGTTCCAGAAAAGAAATAATCTTCGTTTAAGGGCAATTTTCAAATTGTTAAGCTTAATACTGGTGAGTGTTTTGCCAATGAAGTCTGGCACTGGGTGCTAGAATGTGAAATCACAAGCCGGGTGTGTGTGTGTGTGTGTGTGTGTGTGTGGGGGGGGGGGATGCTGACCGCCAAGGCCAAAAGCCAGACTCCAGCAATTAGCTGCTTAAATGGAGTGGAAAGAAATTGTTAGGCAGGAACGACTTGTACTGCAAAGCACTGTGCTTCACATGCTTGCTCCCAGATAAAATCCTGACCCAGGCTTTCCAATAACTACACTCAGCACCAGGTCTTCTGAGGGCACAGCTGACGACAGGGGAGGAATCAGCTTAGCGTGAAAAATGCCATTACGTGACTGTCTGATTATTTCATTGCCTGTTAAATGAAAAAGAGATATTTAATTTTCTTGGGAATGCCATCTACCTTTTGCTATCATAACAGCTTAATGAGACTATGGTGAGACATTAATTTTATTCATGATATCCATGTTAAGCTTTTATTGTGTATGAGCTTCTCATAATCCTTTTGCGTACGTACCCGTATGCAGCTGGATTTCGAAAAAGCCCAGGGACGCCGTCTGGAGAAGGAGCAGAGGAGACTCCTGGCCCAGGTAGAGGAGGAGCGAGTCCAGCACCGGCAAATTTCCGCCTCCCTCGTGAAAGAGTGCCAGAGGGCCAGTGCCCGGAGCGCGGAGCTGAGCCGGAAACTGGACGAGGAGCGTGTGCTGAGCCAAGGCCTACTGGTGGGGATGGAGGAGGAGCGAGAGCAAATGAGATTAGAGCTGGAGGTGGAACGTGAACGACTGGGGGCGGAGTATGAGAGGCTGAGGGCGGAGCTGGGGGTGGAGCTGGGGGCAGAGTATGAGAGGCTGGGGGCGGAGCTGGGGGCAGAGTGCCAGCAGCTGAAAAGACAGCTGAGGCAGGGGGAGGAACACTGTCAGATGCTGCAGACTGAGCTGGAAAGACTAACTCTGGAGCTAGGGAGGTCAGTGAGGGACAGAGAGCCTGTCAAGGTGGTTACCATGTCATCTGTCGCCAGCCAGACGGAGGTGGGTTGCAGTCAACCTCCTGAAGTATCTCTGCAACCCAAACTGAATGGACACCACCCTCAGGAGGCAGAACTCACCGAAGAGTGCGGCCAGGAGAATGGCCACAATAACGGGGTCGCTCACTCTCCAAACTCCCTCCATCAGGGTTTGCACTCAAGCAGCGCTGCTACCTCTCCCTGCTCCTCACCGCTCCTGGTCAAACGCCAGACCTCCATCTGTGGTTCCCCCGGGTACCAGTCCTCATATCAGGCCAGCATCACCCAACGCTTCCAGGCTGCCCGACACAAGTTCCAGGGTCCTCAGGAGCAGGAGTCCCAGGGGGGCAGCATGGCGCCCTCACCCCGGGACCCCTCCCCCATATCCACACCCACTGAACCCGGCTGTGTTAAGCAGATGGCCCGTCAAACGGTCACCCAGGTGCTGTCACGCTTTACCTGCCAGCAGGGCAGCACTAAACCCCCTGCCCCCTTCGGCACGGATTACCGCACCCTGGCTCAGGCATCCCTAGTCACAGGCAAATCCTCTAATCCCCAGTGCACGGCTATCAAATCCCCCAAACTTCCCCGCACAGAACGGGGCAAGCCACCCCCCATCCCCCCGAAGAAGCCTGGCCTAGCCCAGTCTCCAGCTTCACCCAGCCCCACTACACGGGCCAGCCACTTCCCTGAGCTCTCCATCCTCTGCGGCTTCAGCAGCACCCAGGAGGACAGTAAAGAACAAGATCTTGTTATGTCCTCACCCAGCTAACCTGCAATCTACACTTCCCACACCACCCTTGATTTGCCTTTTTCTGTTTGATTAACTTCTGACATATTTAATAGATTTTATCCTTATCATTGCAGTCCCAGATATATTTCAGAGTAGGTGCTAATCAGTACCTTGAATTTATGCAGTAGTTCCAGATCAAGCAGCTACTGAAGGAAAGACAGAATAAAAGCCCTACTTGTTAGTTACTCTCAGCTTATGCTACACAGACAGTAACACATTCGTGAAGCCGCTGCTCTTATAATTATTTCAGCTCAAAGCCAGACAAGATGCATATATTCCTGCAGAATGGTACAACGATTAACTGGATAAAACTGCAAGCTTCCATTTCAGTGCAGCCAGAGGTAGAACTCAGTCTGAATAGTAAGGTAAGGAGAGGAGAGCTGAAGCTACTTAATGTAACGTGAGCCGTTTTTAGTGGACGGATGATCTTAACGGCATTAGTCTGCAGAATGGTGCCTGGTCCAACTCAAACCAGAAGATCACTGGAAGAATCATCTGGAATGCCTTCATCTTTAGTCTAGGTACTGACTTACTTGAGATAAGTAGCCTCAAGGGGAAGAACAGGTTAATGACATACATTGTTTAGGCTCCTATGCGTGGTGACAATTGAGGATAATTTTGGTGAGCAGTCTGCCCCAGCTCATATGACAGGGTGTCAGAAAGGGGAAAGGTTGTGGAATCAAGCCAACAGAACAAAGAAGGGAGTCTTACTGTATCACCCATTTTAAGTGCAATTATTTTATCCATCTTTAAGTCATTTCCAAGGTGTAGGTGTATTATTATTAGATGCCAGGGCAATGTATATTAAACAAAATTATATTCTGGAATATTCCATTTGCTTTAGCAGCTTCATATTAAGAAGCTTAACAGTTAGGACCGTGGCACTTTAATAAAATGTATGTATGGATATTGAAATTTCTGTACAAAAGGTATTTACTAGGTAGTACACTGATTTTATAAAGCACAGTTGTTTGCATATACATTTTGTTTTATAATATATATAGCAAATTTATATTCATACATAATATTTTCTTTGATATGTAAATTGCCTAACTGTGTGTCAATCACAGACCTTTTCACTAAGGTCACCATAGACATTTTCATTTGGCAGCTACAGTATGATATAACAGTTTTGATATGTAAACTAGTGTGTCTTTGGTTTTTGAACCTCCCTTCAAGGAGCCCTGACCAGGTTTGGTTGCAGAGTTGAACCACAATGAATGGGGCCTCTGGCATTGAAGTGTAGAATAGCCAGGAGTCTGCAAGGAGACGTTCAGCATCACTGGACCTATGGTGCTCCTCATTTCCCTTGACAAACAACATGACCATTTCTCCTTACTATGTATTCAAAGGTATTTTCGCTTACTAAGTTGTTGCATTTCAAAATGTATTTATTTTCAAAGTCTTTTACAATAGCTTTAATTGTGTTTATGAAAGGGACATATGATTGTGTTTTAGATATCTGTATTTATGTAGATGCATCATTAAACTACTTTAACGTACACAAATATGTCTATTTAGATGCATTTTGTTGCATCTAAAGTACAGCACATTATTTCAAAGGGCTATTGCAGCATTCTGCAGCTATACATCCAGGGCTTTGTCTCTTCATGTCCAAATCGCACCTTGCCAGAGCACAGCTTCGCCTCCTTCAACATTAACCTTTTTTTCTTCCAAGTTTTTGTAAACGATTCAGAAATATGAACCTTTTTTCTTCCAAAATTTAACAAACAATTCCAAGTGAACTGTTTAATAAAAGGCAAATGTTAAGCTAAAAATCATCTGCTTCAATGTTAAGTTTCACTAGTAGCTCTAGTTTCTTAAGAGGATGAAATGTTCTTTCCCATTGTATTTTCACTAATTTTACTTATAAGTTGTATTTTCACTTATTTCATACTGCTGCCAAAACTTGAGCTCCTAACTATAATTTGCTAGAGGCAAGGCGTGGAACAAACAATTTGCGAACAACTTGATATTTTAATGCATCTTCATGGGGACATTACAAATGAGCAAGTAAGAAGATTCCTTGTAGTGATAAGCCATTTTGATACATTTTTAAATTTCATTTACTTGTTATGTTCTAAAAAAACAACTTGGTTACTATTTAGCCACACAATGTGTACAACACCTATATGAAATTAAAATAACTTTCAGATTCTTTAGTTTTTCTTGTATTGCTTTGAAGTGATGACCCCCCCACCCCCCCTGCTCTGTACCTGACAAGGCCCTCCCCTCCACTCGGATTCTGACTGAACCCCCATATTGGACCCCTGTATACATCAAACACCTAAGCAACACATTTGTTTGAGGTTCCAGGTTCTACTGAGTGGTTGCAGTTCATGGATGAAACATACTTTATGCTCCTCAGAAATACACTTATACTACCAACGCGTGTTTAATTCCAAAGCCTACGATCCATAGCCAAGAATGGAAATATCACCTCCACTCATCGTATTTGGTCACTTTGTACTACTGATTGGATTTAATTAAGTAAATAAACAAATGAATGAATGAATAAAGTTTTGTAGTGAAGGGGGCTGTTGGAAAAGAAAATCAAATGGTTTTAACTCTTTCTTATGACCCAAACCCAAAAATAAACTTTAAAGAACCCAGAAATTCTAAAAAAATGGAATATGAAGCAGAAACGTAAATGACCCACAGACAGCACCCCCCTTGTTTCTGGGTGCATATTTTTCTTTGGCTTCAGCAGCGGACCTTACTTATCCGTAGCCGGTTAA
The DNA here is from genome assembly GCA_019775915.2 of Cyphomyrus plagiostoma. NCBI lineage: Eukaryota > Metazoa > Chordata > Actinopteri > Osteoglossiformes > Mormyridae > Cyphomyrus > Cyphomyrus plagiostoma. Next base: position 26,360,093 of record JABFEA020000130.1, on the reverse strand, counting down.
TAAGTCCACCGGGGGCCAGTTGTTCTTTGTTAATTGTGGGTCCTGCAAGCACATGACTGGTAATTAATTGCCATAGCAACATGGAGCAGTTACATTCTATGTTCCTGATGTGGTTATTTCCAGCTCACACATTTTATAAAATGCTTATTGCTTTCTCTTGATTTTATGATTGTTAACTACGATGTAATTTGTATTTGCAGTGGTGTTTACCTTTGAAATGTGCTTTAAATAATAGTAATATTATGTTACTCTGTGGACACAGCATCTCTCCACTGTCCCTCAAGAAAGTCAAAAGAATTTTCCATAATATGCACAAACCCTCTCTTACCATCAAATGCTTTAAAATCATCATATTGTGTAGAATGGAAAGACCTCAGAACTTTCAAATGGAGCCGCAAGTTTCCTTCTTGCAGAATGTGTCCACTAGGTGGTACTGGTGGATAAAACTAGGATGCAAAAAGTAATTAGGAAATTCTATGTTTCAGCAAAGGAAATCTGTTTAAAGAAATCAAGATGCAATACCATCAAAAAGCTTTTATAGTCTGCATATTTAGTATATAAATTAATTTATTCCCAACAGAAGTCTCAGAGTAAAGATTACAGATTAAATAAATGATTTCACTCTACTACAGGGGTGTGCCTAGAGCTGAGAATATGCCGCCTTGGGTCTCCTACTTAATTATACGTAAATTCTACGTATTGAAGTGTCCCTGTAAAGTGCTGGGCCCCCTAAATCTAACATTGCTCTGAAAACATAAGCTGAATTTTCAGCAAGGAATAATCTATTAAAATGTAAAACCTATTTGGCAAATGGTTCTACAAGCCAGAAAATGCTTGTAATAACTGGAAACATCTAGCCTTAAATAAAGTCAGTTTTGGAATTAAAAAATATAAAAATCATAAAAATTTTACCTAACCAATACTCTGGTGTTATTGTGTTAGACTGTGAAAAAAAATACCCAATGATTTTCAAATAATTGTCCAAATGTTTAATATAACATGCGACTATTATCGAATTTCCTAAAGCTGTAACATCAGAGGTTACCTTTCCCCTCTGCCAGCTTCTCCTGAGATGCTAACTGAATGCTTTGATTTTAGCAGTGAATTCTAGTGCCATAAGCAGGAAGGAATACTTCCAGGGCTCACCCCTTTCAGGAAGCAGGATTCCTTGCTTAGCCAGATAACTTGCCGGATTTAAGGTACCCAAGTTAAAATGGATTTTTTCTTTGTAACACGTGAAGCTGTCTAATCAGCATAAAAAAAACCTTTAGCTTCTACTCATTGATGTTAATAAAATTATTTGATAGATTTATTTTAAAATAATATATTATTTTATAATATATAATTTATTCAGCAATTTGTATATGGATGGATGATATCACTTAGTGTGAACTGAGTATTTTCCATATGTAAAAGCCTGTAACATTTAAGTATTTAGTTAATGCTTGCAATAGCAATGCCATTTTGTCCAACTCCATATCCACAATTCCCTAACTGTTTGAACGTTTGCAGATGTGCATTACTACCCCATCTACAAATGTCGGTACCAGGCTACGTTTTGTCTCTTTCCTCCAGACACTTCAAAACCATTCAGCAATTTGGGACCATCTGGCTAAAGCCAACAAAGTACCTCTTTAACCTCAGAAACTACAACAGGTACAATAGTTGTGCTTACAGGACCTTAACAATGCATAGATGCACAGCAAGGTCTGATTCAGCTCCAGGAAATGCTTTAAATATTTAAGTAGTTTACGATTTCCATTGGTTGGATATCAGCTTTAGCGGTTTAGGGTTCAAGGGGGTGCCATGGGGCAATACATGAAAACGTGAGAGGCAGACTGTCAAGAGTCTGGGACTGAAAGGGATTTTACCAGATCCAGACATCAGGCCTGCAGATGTAGCTGTGAATGGGATGCTGATGGTGGCAGTGGAGGGTTAGTGGGTGGGGTGCTCGTTCTTCTTGGTCCTCTGCAAAGTACAAAAGGTTATCTTAAATGAGGTGCAGCTGAGGAAGACCCCATGCTATCACCAGAACAGGGTCTCTAACTGCAGTGGAGCTTGAGCCAGTGGGCTGTAAATCAAGCGGTGGCGCCAGGGAGCGTGTCTCACTGTTTCAGATTAAGAAGGTCCTCGAGTAGCACCTGGGGCGGCTCTACTTCGGCCAATCGGGCCCAAAGCAGAACAGCGCCGAGAAACCAGCTGCAGAGAATCTGAAATGAACAATTTACAGGCCACTGCAAGTTGATAAGAGGTTGGGCACTGACTAAATAAACTGTATGGCTCTTCACCCTACTTACTTTTATCCTTCACCTCTTCTCACGGTGTGTTGAAGAAAGAGGCAGATCATATTACAAACACAACAAGCATCTCTAATTTCACCTTCTTCCACATGCGCCAAGTGTTTTTGGTACCATTTTAAAATCAGGCTCCCTTTTGCTAATTAGAAATGGTAGTAACTCATTAATTAAAAAAGGAAAACTATAGCTTGTTTATAATTGTCAATGATTTACAAAGTGTTACAACCTAATTAAAATGCTGATTGTAAACGATTCACATATTCTTTTTAAGCATAGTCAAACTTAAGAACAGCATTTTTATTGAAATATCAGTTGTTATAACACTGATAATATTTGCAGAGAAAAGAGTTATGTCTTTGTATTGATGAGATGCTATAGATACTGAGGTTCTAAGTAACCAGAACCAAAGTCTTCTGGCAGAACCAATGCCTGATACTTCCTGGCGTGAATGTTCTTTGTCTTTCAATGACATCCCATTTGGCGCTTGCTATGTTCAAAATGCAATAGATAGCTTTCACTCTGATACTGCTTACACTTGTACGTTCATTGGAAACTCAGCCTAGCTACACTTTATGCCTAGTTGAGTCCTTGACACCTGTATGTTTGTTGTGCTGTTTCCTCACTTGTACATCACCTGAAACAATTGGGCCCAATAAATAAATTTGCGGAAATGTAAATAATTATATGACCTATAATTATGATCCAGGGATGTACCACGACATTAAGGTGTGTTTTGAAACAATAAATCATATATTTATAATCAATTGCTTGTATCTCTTTTTTATATATGCTTTGTTGTTGCTTGGAGCTGGATACTTCTATAAAGAAAAATTGTATCTGATGGGAATAGCATGTCACATGTTGCATGTTTTAAGTTCCTGTCACTACAGAGTAGTTTTCCCCATTCTGAGTTGAGGAATGAGGAGGTCTATGTATGAAATCAAACTTTTATGCAGAGCATATGCTAAATTGTTGTGAAAACACAAGCATATGAAAACCTCATTGCTTCTTGCAGGGGTATTGTACAAACCAATTTTGTGGGTAGGCACCATTTCAAAACCACAAAGGACAAATAAAAAAAGATGCAGATTTTAATGTTCTTGAAACTTTATGTAACCCTGTCCAGTCTGTTAGATCTGCATACTGTCCTGTCCTTTGACTTCTGCACAAAGCTTCTAACTTCTAACCTGCTTTATTCTACTTTCTAGCAGTTGTAAACAGCTACGGATAGCTAACTTTGTTTATTGTTCCTGAGATGTGATAACTCGTTAATGTTGTGTAGATTTATCAGTAAAAGGAAGGAAGAAAGAGGGAGGTGATTAGATGGCGGAAGCTCGCTTATTGACCAGATTACCCTGACAGTAAGTTTACTGCAAGTTCATCAATGTATTATTCATAGACAATTCAGGCACATTATTGGTTGCCTGAATAATTAATTAATATGTTACATTTTTACATATTGGGTAGGCATATGCCTACCTAAATTGATTGTCACAACGCCACTGGCTTGTTGCATGATTTTTGTGACAGCAATTGACAAAAACTCCATTTCTAGGTCGTCAAAGACTATCTTTCAATATTGTGTCGAATACAATATGTCAATATTGTGGTCTAGCAGACCTTTTCAAGACTTGCTGTGAAATCACTAGATTTTCTTTGCGACGCCTATGCGATGCCTATGGGCCATCCATGCTAAATCTGAGAGATAATTCACAATGAACAGGAAGGATGAGCACAGTGAGATCACAGTATCCATTAGACTAGCGTGAAGTAGAGATTTAAGAGCTTTGAGGCCCGTCTAGACTCCAGACCACCAAGGACCACAGAATTAAATTAGTAACACATGGGCGATTGCAGTTACTTTGAGCCCAGTCCCCCGTCATTATGCCCAAGCACACCATAAGTATGCTTGTTCTATCCTTTGAGGAAAGTCACTGTTATATACGCTAACCATTAGCATATTTCGTAGCAACTTTTTTCCACAGCTATCCTGTTTCACACTTCACCCATTTATGCTGCTTAATATATTGGAAACTCCAGGAATCCTCTTTGGACTTGAACTTGTAACCTTTTGGTTGTAACTCCAGCTGTTTGACAGGTACGTTCCGCCGCCTCTGTCTCAATGCGGTTGTCTGCACTTTTATGCAGATTTAGGCATCATGGATTATCCATTAACCATCATCTCCAATTTGGCTGCTCAGTATCTACAGAATCCATCGAACTGAGGCGGCATTGGTGCAGTGGTTAGCACTGTTACCTCACACCTCTGGGATCTGGGTTCACGTCTCTGCCTGGGGTCCATGTGTGTGGAGTTTGCATGTTCTCCCTGTGGGGTTTCATCAAGGTACTCCGGTTTCCCCCCTCAGTCCAAAGACATGTTGAGGCTGATCGTAGTTCCTAAATTACCCGTAGGTGTGCATGTGTGAGTGGTTGGCGTGTGACTGTGCCCTGCGATGGGCTGGCCCCCTGTCCAGGGCTGTTCCCTGCCTCGTGCCCGTTGCTTCCGGGATAGGCTCCAGACCCCCTACGACCGAGTAGGATAAGCAGGTTGGAAAATGGATGGAGGATGTTCTTCTGGGATATACAGTATGTCATCTTGCATGCTATATTGTAAAAGTTATCTTTCATTACTTTTGGTGGTCCATTTCAGAAAAGTCACATTTAAGAGATGCCCTTTTTTGTCTGGTCTTCTCCCTGATAAGAGACTTTTATCTCATAAATTTAACTGCCAAAAATGTCTCTGCTGCAGATGTGTCAGGTTAGTTAAGGCGTGACTATAGCAGAGATAAGTCCCATGGTACAGAGGTTAGGTCTGCAAATCTTTGATCAACATTGTTCTAAGTTAAGTTTAAAAAAAAAAGTTTAGCATTAAATAAATGCATGACTAATTGGAGAGTGATAGAGAATTGGCAACCAGTTTTCACATGTGATTCCTTTTTAATGCCAGACCTCAATCGAAAACACAACTGGGATCATTCCCGGCATGTATATTTTGAATACTTACACACAAAATTAAGGCAAAACTAGATGTTATTTTAGGTGCATTTTAATTTAGGTATGGTGGTAGAGAGTCATAGAAATCTAAGTACCAACAACTAATAACTTTGTTTCTTTGTTTCTTTCCTAATGGATGAAAGTGATTCTCTTATTCCCAAATAGTGTTTGCCTTTCTTGGGTATTGCAGACACCTAATGTTCAGTAAGAATTACAGTTCTTAGCAGGTTATGAATGCATGTGATTCTCCATGGCTCCTCTTCATCACAGTTTTCTCATTTGTCATGTCAGAAAGTACAGCTAGTAGTTACACATGATCAAGCGCCAGTCATAAGTGACTTTGTCTTTCTGTAATGAAGCCAAATTTAGATAACATCCAAGCAAGCATAAAGCTGGCCATGTTTTTTGCAATGCTAAATATTAACATTTCATATTCATATTGTAATTGCCTGTCTTTTGCATATTTTATTTTCTTTGTTAAATCAATCATCTATCTAATTAAATAAACTATAATAACTAAATAGCCATAAATATCAGTGTAATTACTCCCAAAAATCCAAGGAGAACCATATACCATACTCTACAAATCATTCATTAATGCTGAAGATGTTATTGAAAATGGGTTGTGTAAAATCAAAGAATCCTTCTACGGTGGGTTGCCTGCATTGTGGGGACACTAGGTCCATGTTGTCATGACAATGTTTGGCATGTTGTTGAATCACTACCTAACTCAAGGCACTTAGTATTCATGTGTCGGCGGTCACTGGTGTGGATGAAACATGAGGGAACAGGGGGAAACTGTAGGGGGGAGTGTAAATGCAGGGGACGGTCCCATCTGTGAGCCGTCTCCCCTTCTGGGGGAAACATCCATATCCAATGAACTTGACAAGTAGACTCTGTCTAGACAACCAGACACCTAGAGGTGAATGTACAGTACTGTGCATAAGTCTTAGGCAGTCAAAGGAAAATGTTTAAAGATATTTATCTGGGTAGTAAGTGCACTTTTGCTTAAAAAAACATAACACAGTTTAGCATTAGAAAATATGCTAATTAAGAGTAAAACTAGTATGATTTTCTTCAAGAAGTTACTGATATCTAGTTGGATGGCTTGATGAACACAGCTTCAGTTCCCAAACCTCTCCTGATGGGCACCTCAGCCATTCCATGTATTTATTAAATTTCACCACTATCTCATTCCATTCATTATTTTAATTAGTTAAACAATTCAGTGAGATATTGATTAGCTATAATAGGTTTGCTAGTGGTCGGGTCAAAAAATACATGTGTGTATTGGATGATTGCTGCAAATTCTGGGGTGATTTTAGCATAAGTTTTGAAATGGCTAAGCTAACACACTTTGACAGGTACCAACATCAATATCATATAAGTGTCATTTTCTTTGGCTGCCTAGGACTTCTGCACAATACTGTAGGTAGAAAATTAATAGACTTTGTGTAGATGACTAGTGCCAAATAAAGTAGAAGAGATGTTGCGGAATAATGTGGACAATGGAAACCACCGAAACATAGGACTGGCTAGTTATCTACCTCTTACTTACCCACTCCTTTGCAATGTTTGTGATATTCACATTACATGTTTACATTGCACAATATATCTACATTGCACTGTGTTTATATATTTATTGACATATTGAAAGGCCTTCATTTGTATTAGTGTTTAATTTGTGTTTACAGGTGAGCAGAAGGATATATAGAGTAAGATATTCGTTGTAACTGACTGTTTACTGTGCAAATGACAATAAATTCCTGAATCTTGAAAACATAATTTCTATATATTTAATTCCATTTCATTGTCATCTATATCTAGTTTTACGTAACCATAAAATGTACACAGGGATCAGCCGTAACATTAAAACCACCTCCCTAATATTGTGTAGGTCCCCCTCATGCCATCAAAACAGCTGTGACCCGTCGAGACATGGACTCCAAAAGACCTCTGAAGGTGTCCTATGGTATCTGGCACCAAGACATTAACAGCAGGTCCTTTATGTCTAGTAAGTAACAAGGTGGGGCTTCCATAGATCTTTGTCCAGCACATTCTACATATGCACAGTCAGATTGAGGAGACCAATTCAACACCATGATCTTTGTTTCCTGTCCTCAAACTATTCCTGATTTTTTTTTAAAGTGTGGCAAGGTGCATTATCTTGCTGAAAGAGGCCACTGCCAGTGGGTAATACCATTGTCATGATAGGGTGTACTTGACCTGCAACAATGTTTACATAGATGTCAAAGTAACATGCACATGAATGCCACGACCCAACTTTTCCCAGGAGATTATGCAGACCATCACACACTGGCTTGTCTTCTTCCTATGGTACACCCTGGTGCCATCTCTTACCAGGTGAATGACACACACGTACCTGGCCATCCTAATCATGACAGAAATCGCAACTTGTCAGACCAAGCCACCTTCTTCCATTGTCCAGTTCTGATGATCACATGTGCATTTCATTTCAGGGATGGACGGGGACCAGCATTGACAGTCCAGTCCAGTGACCAGTCTACGGCTATGCAGCCTCATACGCAGCAAGCTGTGACGCACATTGAGTGTTCTGGCATCTTTCTATCCTAGCGAGCATTAACGTTTTCAACAATTTGTACAAATTGTTGAACTTTTGTGGGACAGGACCAGGCAGGCCCGCCTTCACTCTCCACACACACCAATGAGCCTTAGGTACCCATGACCCCATCCCTGGTACACCGGGTGGCCATCTTAGGTCCACTTTTGATAGGTACTGAACACCAAATATCAAGAGCACCTCACAAGAACCAGTCGTCTAGCCATCACAATTCGGGCCTTTGTCAAAGTCACTCAGATCCTTGCACATGGCCATTTTTCCTGCTAATAGCACAACAGCTTCATGAACTGACAGTACACTTATAGAATGGCACCCTTGACAAGTACTATTGTAACGAGAGAATCAATGTTATTCACATCACTGTCTGTGGTTTTAATGTGATGGCTGATCGGTGTATATTAAAAGATATAATTATAAACATCAAAGGACATTAAAATGAGCAATGCTGTATATTTTGATTTTTTACGGTGTTTCACTTAAGGCCGTCCATAAATAAACCTGTAAATAGAGCTGCAATTTATCAAAGGTTTTAGTTTACCTAACACTGCTGATCAGGCTGTAGTGTGGACTAAGAAATAAGTCAGGCAACCAATCATCTTGATATTCCTTTGATATGACCCTGGCTGGTGCTGGACCATCCAGGGACATTTCTTTGATGATTGGCTGTGAGAATACCAACACACTTCCTGATTCATATGGCAGTTATGACAGCACAGCACATACGACAGCACAGTCCATCAATGCTGCCTGGTCACTAATACCCTTTGGTACTGTATATTATTGCAAGCAACCACACTTACATCTCCAGAATGAAATCAAAGTTTGTTATTATAAAAGAAGAATGATCGGAATGCATGTGGTTTTGCATCATTTAAAAAGAAAGCTTGGTAGATTGTTAGCTTCAGCCATTGCTCTAACTCTGGCCAATCATATTAAAACGTGTCAGGGTCTGTAATGTTCCTATTCTGCCCTTCAGTCCCTAGTGTGTTTTCCCAGCTTTCCGGACTGCCACCTAGCTCAAGGAGTTGAGTGTGTTGCTCTCATACTATAAATCCACTGTTCTGGAGTTTGAGGCTGGCCAGAGGCCAACCTCGTTTGTAACTTTATTATCAGTTTTTCCTATGTGTGTGTTATTGTAACTTTTTGTCTTTGCTTGTTGTCTCCTCTTTTATTTTACCTTTTTATGCCTGATTTTTTCTGTTCTGCATTGCCTTATGTTCCTAGTCTCCCCTAGTTTTACTAACCTTTTGTGTTTGTTAGGTTCCCCGGCTCCTCGTGTGTTCAGTTATTTTACCTGTGTCTTGTTCCATTGCATTGTTGATTAGTTGTTCACACCTGCTATTTGTTAGTCCTCATTTTAATTTTCTCATTTTCTGTGTCTGCCTGCCTTTGTTCATTTCAAGTAATTGTGGTTTGATCTGTGAGTGTTACTCTGTGAGTGTTACCCTGCGAGTGTTACCCTGCGAGTGTTACCCTGCCTGTTTCCTTAGTTCTGGTATCTGTATTACCTATTTTCCTGTGTAGGTTTATATATGACTCTGTTTCTGGTGTTTTCCTCATGGTCTTTGTTGTTTGTTTTTTGGTATTTGTTCTCAGTGTGTTCAGTTACTTCTGTTCCTAATAAACCTCTTTGTCTTAGAGCCGCTAGTCGATCGTCACTTCATTCTGTTTCCATCATGCCCCGAGTCTATGATAAAAATAACTGTGGATATATATGTCAAGATCTCACCATGTCTCCAACAGTGCCAGGGTGACCACATCACCCATAGACTAAGGTCTCTCAAGCAGTTACAACACTAACCTAAATGCGTGCCATAACTATCCTAATCTAGTGCAAGTCATCTTCTGACCTCAGCTGGTTCAGCTTTAAAGTTTTATATGAAACCCATCCCTACCAGCATTGCATTTTTCTCAAAAATGTAAATCTGAATTCCTGGCTGATTGCAATTATTGTCTGTGTTTTGTCATCATTTTATATTTAGTCAGCTCCCTTACTCCAAAAACCGCAGATGAGCCCAAGAGGGGCAATAATAAGACACTTCTTCCAACTCTTGCAAATTCCTAGAAAAATATCACTCAATGTCATATTTATCACCAAAACCAACATGTTTATTCAAGCTATGCAGCTCACATAGTTCATAATCACTGTGGTTTTTTTATACTGTATTCCATTTTTGCTATGAAAATAGACAAAGACAACATGATTAAGGTGTACATATTTCACATTCTTAGATATGAGGTTGCTTAAACCTTCAGATAAACCTTCAAAACTACCTTTTCACTTTTGCAACTATCTCTGTAATATTTAATAATATCATGGACCACAACTAAAGGTGAAGTATGCCTAGAATTATTTTTATGTATCATTTAGCTAATGTCCAAGCCAATGGAATCAATATAATAAAGATGCTTTGCATGTGTAAATTAAACATGGAAGCATAGAAACAAACTTGAGGTATCAACTTAGTGGTATCAATGTTTGCCAAAATAAACAGGCTTTCATGGCAGGTCCATGAGTAAAAGTCACAGTAAATGTGTGTTGCATTTTACGGCAACCAGCATCCTCGCTGAAACCGCAAACACATGGTAGCGGCATCCGTCTGGAGCTGAACAGCAAGCCTCTTCTTAAAACAAGATTGTGATCTGAGGGGTGAAAGATAATACGTTCTAAGTGAAGTAGCTCAGGCGCTGCACAACTTTATAAGCCTGTTTATCGTGGTAATTGACAAAAATAATTCTGTAAACTTTGTTATCGCAGTGCATTTAGTAATGAATGTAACATAGAGAATGTAGCTGATCAGACAGGAAAACAGGCAATATTTTATATACATATGCCACATTTAGACTGAGTGTAGCTTACTTATTTTGGTTTTCTTTGATGAAACCAGAAAAATTGCTTTTATTTTCAAGCTGAAATGTGAAAATCAGAATTAAATTTTTATAGCATTCATTTGACGTACCTATTAAGATTATTTTATTAAATAATAATATATAATAATTATTAGAACATTTATACTGCTGAAATAAAAAGAAAGAAGAGGCTACTAACATATTGGTGAGCTGTAAGTATAGTTCTGTATAGTTTGTGTGAGTGTGTGTGCTTGTGCAGGTTTTGCCACCTGATGGGAACATATTTAGTCACCTTGTGGAGACTGACACAACCTGACTTTGTGGGGTGTGTGTTGTGTGTGTTACAATGTGTGCAGAAGAGTTATGACGAGTGCTGGAAGACAGCAAGGGCACTATTTGCCACTAATTACAGTCAACACAACACACCACTGAGAACTCTGTGAGCTTTGTGTGCTATTTAAACGTGCATTATTTATGACAATTGTTATTTATGACAAATTAGTTAGTTGTTTAACTTATTATGTTTGTTCAACTTTAAAACTTCCATAAGGTCTTAAAAGGTTATGCAAGATTCATTGTTCCTTTTCTAAGCAATGTAAACCCTACCAGTTTTTTTTTATCCAGGGGCGACATAAAGGGGCGATAGTTAGGGTGATTCCAAGGGCCCCTGAGTGACACGGGCCCTAAAATACTTACAATGCATTATGATTGGTCTGGACTAGGGGCCCAATATGATATGCTTTCATGTGGCCTCTGATTGATGTCATTTGGGCTGCTTGTTGCACCTAAAATAATCTCAGGTCTTATGAAGTTCATCCGACTTTAGTGGTGTCTTCTGCTTCTCGAACATACCATAATAGGCATGAAGAACTGTAATGAAACTGAACTCATTTTCTATTTCTTCCTTCAATATACATGAATGAATGCAGCTGCTACCCCGGCGACCCGAACCCCGGACAAGTGGTAGGTAATGGATGGATGGATGGATGGATGGAGATATAGGATTCAACCTTTGGCCTGAGAAGCCTCAAATGAAGCAACTTGTTAATGTCGCTCTACTGGAAGACCAAGTCAATCACAACAGGGACTTTAAGAATGTTGTTTGTCAATATGTACTTCTGTACACACCCTGACATACTTTGTTTGCATTAGCTTTGACTTGCTTATATCATGTTATGTAATGTTTACTATGTATGTCTATGTAATATTTTTTTCTTATGATTTTCTCCATTACTCCTATAGAGGTTTGGTACCTCAATGAATAATTTGTCAATTCTCAGGATGGCCAAACTTAAAAACCAGTGTTTAAAACACAATATTTCATTTATCAAAGCAAAGCATCTCTAAACATTTAACCAAGTGGAATTATTGTCTTGCATTCAGTTGTTTCTCAAAAAAAGGCTCCTAAAAGTGTACTGCATTATTATTTTTATGTGAGCAAGGAGATACACATACACAGGTTTAGAACGTAGTGTCTTACATTTCCCTTTGGACACTCAGTTGCTGCCAAAAGGGTTCATTTTTCTGTGAGTCATAGGTACTTCACTGGTAAGTTCTTCTGCTAGAATTGTCCTTTTGAATATTAGATTATGTTTTCATCATTTGATTCAGCTATGAGAGCTATGAGATATTGCACATGTGAGCTATGAGATATTGCATTTGGCAAAATATTTTCTGAGGAAGCTGCTATCAGGGCACAGTTTTGTGTATGGTCAGAATTACAGAAAAATGTTGGAGCTGTTTAGAGAACGTTAAAATTCCCAATTCGTCAAGCTGTCGCAATAAAACCTTCATTCCATGTTTTTAGTTATTGTTTATATACAGTTTGTTATGGTTACCCATTTATAAATGAAGCTTAAGATACTATTTCTGAGGCATTCAATTACCATATTTTCTCTGCATGAATGATAATATTAAAACAGGCATTTGCAAAGCAAAACGGGGAATTTTGGACTATACGAGGGGAAAATACATAGACTTCATTTCTAATGTAATCATAAAATCATACATACATTTTTATTTGGTCAACCTTGAAACATGCCATAAAAGTAATGGAGATTCTAAAAATGTGTGGGTTCCAAAAACTGTTCGATATTGCCAAAGAGCGAATTTTTGTCAGTTCAGCATTTATTATAAGACGGCAATGACCAGTCAGAGAAGGAAGATGCTTTAGAGCAGGGTGTGACAAAATTTGAGGTAATTAAGCTTTCATAGCATTCCGTATCTCCTGGCTGTGGAGTTAATTGATCAAGCAGCGAGTTAATAAACGATAAATGTCAAGTTTTAATGAAGAAAACAGTCTATTAAAAATAGGTTACATGCGGCTTTTTAACAAAATACAAACTGCAATAAATATCTTATTATAAAGTTCCATTTGAATGCAATTTTTAACGAGGACTGCAGATATTCTGACGTTTGATACATGTACATATATTGCAGTCATCTTAATAAAACAAGAACACATTGTAATTATAGGGTTTCAGAATTTCTGTCGCAAATGGACCTTCACTAGAATGATGTTTCCATATTACATGTTTTAATGGATGTTTGTATTTTGATGGATACAAACCCATTAGAACTTGAAAGTTGTTTCATAACTTGTTAAATAGAACTCTGCAATTCTAAGGGCTAGTGGCGTCTAAAGAATACGATTTATGGGTATTATTTTTGCTTTCATCAGGTGACAAGAGGCCATCACGAAATTACTATAATTTAATCAATTTTAGGATCACTCCATCATCCAACTGCCATGTATGAATGGCTAGAGATTAAAAGCATGTCAGTTAATTATATTTCACATTTTTTAGCTTCAAATTTATCTTATTTTCTGTGATGTTAAATTATTGTTATTCACAAATTAATGATAACATTAACTGACATTAGCCTAGCTATAGCCACAATAATGTAAAGCGAAATAATTAACAGTTGGTTGGACACTAATCACGGTTACTAAAATCAATGTTTGCAATGTTTTAGCATGTAAAGGAATACAATTTTATACCGTCACTTTTATTATGTGTTATAGCGAGTTTGGATTTAGTTTTGATTTCTTATACTGTATATTTTTATTGTGCCATATTATATGTTAAATATTACATATCGTGTTACTGTTTTAGAGCCGTTTCGACAGGTCATTTGGCAGTCAGCACCTCTCCGAATCAACTTGAAAGGAGTACGTGCATCCCACACAACAGCCCCACTCATCAGTCGCTGATACTGCCCAGAATGAAAACGGTAGGCAAAGGGAATCGTCCGCATTTTCTCTCTGCCAACCCGTGAGTGTAAGATTTTGTCTAAATAGTCAAGTTGTTCTCTTTTAGGACTGAAGAGTGGCTAGTAATTATGAAAAGGAGAATAGGAGAAACAAAGGCTTGAAAGTGTGAACCTATGACCAAACGGAATTCACTTCTAAAACAATGCGTAATGTGCACGAAAATAACGTAACTGGCAAGTCACTTGGGGAGTGCTGGATTTACTTCGAGAGGAGAGAGTGCGCATCAAACTTGCCTTCCTTCTTGATACACGTGATAAATTACATCTCCGGAGCAGATCCCTTGACTTTAATTGTCAGCTTTGCTTTGAGTACTGAGGCACTCTTTGGATTACGTCGTATAACAAGGTCGGTTCGATGAACTGATCGATGTATAAAAATTAATCAAATTGCGCAGCTTTGAAATACACTTGGAACTGGTCTGTATGTAACAAATATAGTTATATTGTAATACATTGCTTAACTCGTAATCAACGGTAATAAATTTACTCTATATCTTTTTTTCGCTGCGTCCTTTGATACTTAGGCAAGTATAAAATGTTTAGTTTATGTAAGATTCAGAGTACTTCACGGACTCACTGCAGAGCCGCTCTATCTAGAGCAGATGTAGGATGTAGGATACATCTGTCTAGAAAAGGCTCACCTTCCTCGGACAGCTCAAGTGCCTACTTTAGGCTGTGCTTTGCCTTTATTTTACTCCTACTCCTTTTAACTCCAAGAGTGGACTCTTCTTGGTGGTGAGTATTTTATTCACAGCCACTTTTGAAAAGAACATATTGCATGCATACCTGTCAAGGCATAGTAATAATCAATTAACAATGAATATACGGTGGTAACTTCATTACTGAGGCGGAAAATTCGTTTTTCCCCCGTTAAACAAAACATGTCTGATTAATGTTATATTTCCGAGTAATTCATTAAATGTATTTCTTTTCCACAATAGACATAAGATATATTAACGATATCTACGCATATCCAGGATATTTATATCATAATATCAATAAATGACAAAACAATTTAAGAGTACGTGCAACATATTTACATATTTACATGCATTTAAAATAAAGCCATAAACATGTGTTTAACATGCGGGGAAACAATTGCAAGATGTTTTGATTTTCATTAATTGAATGTAAGTGGGCTACTATATAGCTTTTGGGCCTAATTGAGCTACTGTCTTAAAACAATTTACCTGAAACACTCGATCAATACAATTGAAATAATTCATAATGAGAGAGGATCGGTGCAGCTCTTAGAACATTAGAACAAAATATTTACAGGAGACCGAAACAAAAATGATATTTATTGTGGTTAATTATACGAGTGTTAAGAAATCAGTTGCCTTTCGTGCATATTTCTGAAAAAGGAAATGTTTCGGTTCAGTGTAATATTAATAAACAATTTTATATCTTGAAAAACAACAAAAACAACAAATATGCTCAGCGATTCCCATGTTAAAGGGCCATTGAAAAAAGATGAAAAAAGAAGTAAACGTATTTTAAGAAGCCGCACTGTATTAAAGACAGTGATTCATAATGTGTGTCTTAATGTTTGTCATATATTGGGTTATTCTTGACATTCTAAAGCAAAGCAAATTATCAAAAACACCTCTTGTCGCGCTACACAGTGTATTTTTTAAACAATGATTTTTTTTATAAACATTTATGCAATATTTCTGTTAAAATGGTTGTTTAGTTTGGACGTTAATAAGGTATCATAGCTGCTGAAAATGCTACACCTTTGGCATTTAAGTGTGTTGGCTTCAGAACTGTATTACGTATAAATGTCTAAAGAACAATGTGTGCCATACTCACTGTAACAGGCTTTTGATCCTAACCATGCACCATTATAGAATATGCAGATTTATGGGTGGGAGGTAGATTAACCTTAATAATAAAACTAAAAACTGTAACTCATGTTCATGTGTAGATTGTGACATCTCACAGGAATCACACTAAATTGGTCAGTATACATGCTGTGTTCATTATTATATTCTATTATTATAGGTAACTTCCGATGACCCTTTTTGGTTTTAAATATAATATATTTAATATATTAAAATACAATGATTCACAAAGAGGTGTTTTAACAGTGCCTCAAAACCTGTATAATTTAGAGGTAAACCTGCAGTAAATGTTGTTCCCACCTGTAAAATATAAATGAATCCAGATAAACACTCAAAACAGAAGCTTCTCTTGATGGAAAAGTACCATCAAGCCCAGCACTTCATTCAGCATTTCCTTTATGAACAAACAAAGGAAGATCCAATGGATGCTGCTGATTTTACAGTAATTTTACGCATGTTAACTGATAAATGAAGCTAACAGGGGACGTCAGTGTAGTGTGTTTGACATTGTTATGAAATGGTGTTAAATATTATGTAAAACCAGACGGGAAGGATCCTAGTATCAATCAGATTTAGTAATCTATTACAGACTATTAGCCTTAGCATTGACTAGCTTCAATGCAAAGGTTAAGACTGTAGAGTGTGGCTAATCTTATCCACAAAGGGCTAGTGTGCGTGCAGGTTATTGAGATCACCTTTAGGTCAGCTGTTCAAACCCAGGTATGAGGACTCATCAGCCAATCAGTCCTGTAATTAGTAATATAATTAGGGAGTTGCACTGAAAATCTGCATACACAGTGTTGCAGATACAATTGCCCAGCCCAGCTATAGAGCCATAGATATGTAGAGTTAGGTCATCCAAACCTTGCACAGTTCTCTCTCCCTCAGACCTTGAGTCAGAACTTCTTTCTGCACATTGATTTCAGATTATTCATATTAAAATATTCCCCCATAGATTTTTATCTGTTTTCATTTCAGGTACTTTTATACCACGTGACAATGATTCAACAATCATCACATAGCAACCATCATGTTTTGATAATAACAACTAAGATATAATAATGATATTTTACTAAATGTAGAAAGAAGTTTTAGGTTAAGTGTCTCTGCTTTTGTGCTTTGACAGAAAAAAGGTGAAACTTCTGCTGCAGTGTGTTATTTAACAAAAATTGTGTTGTGTATGGCATGCTTGTTGTGTAGTACTCTTTGCTCTATCAGGAAAGTTTAAGACAGTTTATTTATTGTAGTGAAGTGTTTTTCTCTATGGCAGTGGCCTTAGATCTTTGGATTGCCCTGTGACTCTAACCCCAGCATGTTGAGCGAGTGAAAGGAGATCGAGTTACTACACATAAAATTTTGAACTCAAATAAACAAGTTGTTTTTGTACTGAATCGGGAAATAAACTGGATTCTGCAATTATTCCATGTACTGTGCTGTCGTTACTTTGGCCAGCGGGACATTTCTCTCATCATAATTTACAGGGTTGGAGCACTGTACTTATCTTTATGATGGTTTAGATAAGCAAAGTGTCCTGGATCTGACAGCACAGGCTCCCAGCTGCGAGCAAGCCGGGGCAAATCTCTGGTCGTTTAAATCCAACGTGAGCATAAACATGCTGTCTCTGTGTAGCATGACTGCCAGATGAGATTTTGAAGGAATGGGACACAGAGTGCCATAAGTGGAGTGGAAACAATTTTTCTATCATAGCGGGATGTCCACCCTGAATCACCATGAGTCTGAGTCACAGGGCACAGTGTAGTGAGTACAGAGGAGGTCTCTCGACATGACAGCTGTCACCTCTGGGGAGGCTGTAGTCTACCCATCAGCAAAACACATAACTTATATAACCCTCATAAAAAAATATCCAAATATGTGAATCGGTGTTTCCCAATCCGGTTCTCGGAGACCCACAGACAGTCTACATGTTTGCTCCCTACCAGGAGTTGGGAGCGAGCACAAATGTGGACTCTCACTATCTGGCAGGGAGCTTGGAGGGAGCAAAAATGTGGACTCTCACTGTCTGGCAGGGAGCGTGGAGGGAGCAAAAACATGGACCGCGTGTGGGTCCCCAAGGACCGGATTGGGAAACACTGATGTAGATGGGTCAGAATGTATAGAGCTTTTGACTGAAAGCCTCAGTGGTTATCTGTTTTGTTGGTCATCTGTTACCCTCTCTGTTCAACGGACCATTATGTATGGTTAATATATAATACTAATTATTCTCTTCACTGGGATTTCCAAACATTGAGCTGGAGGTCTATGTACACAGTGTGAACTGGGAGTATAGGCTGTGTACTCCACAGGGGAAATCATTACATTTTCAATCATTACTTTACATAGAAGTACGCTGGACATGTAATCAAAACATTTGCAATTTCAATTCCCGAGAGAAACCTAAACTGAATTTTTATTAGAAAAAAGCCCCGCAAATGGGAAATGACAAATCTATAAGCTGTATAAGCTGCTTTGTATAAATTGTCTTAGTAATAATAATAATAATATAATATAATAATGTAACAGTAATTTATCACAGTAATGATTAGTCCATTTTTAACTGCAATAGTACACCTTTAGCATGCATGCAGAATATGCAGAACTACAAGCTCGATTGTACAAAAACACAGCATGGTGGTTTCTGTCAGGCACTTTTACCTCCACGTCTGGCACTGCTCTGCAGGTACATCGGAGCGCTGGGTGTTAGGGTTATCTGTGACAACATCCCAGGCCTGGTGAACAAGCAGCGGCAGCTGTGCCAGCAGCATCCGGACCTGATGCAATCGGTGGGCGAGGGCGCTGGCGACTGGATCCGCGAGTGTCAGCACCAGTTCCGGCACCATCGCTGGAACTGCAGCACGCTAGACCGTGATCACAGTGTCTTTGGTCGCATCATGCTGCGCAGTGAGTGCTGCAGGGATTTTTTGAGAGGCAAAATATCCCAATTGAGAAAATTCAGTTCTTCTTTGAAGTGTGGGCTCCTGGCTAGGGTTTGCATGGTTGCATATGTAAATAATAAATACATTAAATGCATCAACGCAAACATTACCCTGGCATCCATACTCTATGATAATCTCCAGTAGCAATTGAGTCTGAGACCTTGGGCCATATTTTAGCTGATGCTACATGAAAATTATGATTTTTTTTTATGCCACAAAACTTTTGGTGATGACGAAAAGTGGAAACAAAATTGCTGAATTTGTAATCATTTACCATGATCCATACAGCAGTGATGTTAAGAGGAAAGTATCTCACATTTTCTTTGAAACATAAACATACAGAATGGTTGACGACATGCAGTGTGACATTGTGACATTGTGACAGCAGTAAGGGGCTGTCACTGCATAAAACATGCATATTATGAACTGTAGCACCCCAAATCACAGCATGCAAAGTGTATTGTCCTACCATTGTTTTTTCACAGTTAGAATTCTCTACAATTTATTAAAGACTACACTAAAAATACACAATACATCAAGTACAGCCAGCATACATCGAGTTTGAATCTTTTCATGCTTTAGCTTTCTCACCTTATGCTGTAGGCAGCCGGGAAGCAGCATTTGTTTACGCCATCTCGTCAGCCGGAGTTGTTTACGCAATTACCCGGGCTTGCAGCCAGGGGGAGCTCAAGATCTGCAACTGTGACCCTCATAAGAGGGGCCGGGCCAGGGATGACAAGGGTGACTTCAACTGGGGTGGCTGCAGCGATCATGTCAACTTTGGGATCAAATTCGCTAAGGCCTTTGTGGACGCCAGGGAGAAGACAGTCAGGGATGCTCGTGCCCTGATGAACCTACATAACAACCGCTGTGGAAGAATGGTGAGTGGTCGCAAAGAATTGAACGCTAGCTAGCTGGCTATATGGGACAGGTAGCATATGTATTATAGAGCTGGTGACTAACGGGCGTAATAATTCCTCATATACTTCAGATCAAAGATTCTAGAAAGCATCATGCTTTGTTTGGTTCAAGCCAAGAAATTTCAAATGAAGGGGAGGAAATAGAGCAGAGCTCGCTGATTATTTACCACTGTGCTGCCACTTGAAAGCCACTTCTCAATCAGAAGAAATCACAAAATTTTATGCGATCGCACGTATTAGGGAATGACTTTTTTGGGACAAAAAACGTGGTCGACATCCCCCTAAATAGGATATATCACTGCCTGTTGGAATACAATTATTATGTATTGTATTATACTTTTCTATTGTAATAGCTTCATTGACAAAAAGAAAAGAATATAGGAATGAATATGAATGAAGCACATCTACTTAACCTGGCCGTTAGCTGATTAAGGTGTGTCAGACTTTGGCCTTCAGGAACTGGAATTCGGGAATACTGGTCTAAAGCAACATCCAAGAGAGGCAAATAGCACACTGCAAAAATACATGGCATGAAGAAGTGAACTGCACAGTTACAGCTAGGCTGAGCTTTCAATGAACGCCCAGGTACTAATGTAATCAGTATTGGAGCAGGAGCTACACAATGACTTCCAACAAAGCAAGAATCTAATGAGACCATTCAAGGACAAGAAATGCAACATAAGATCAGAACATAAACTCTGAAATCATGCCACGTTCACAGCTGTACTGAAAAGAAATCCTTCACAGGTTCAGTCCATTACATACTACATTGATTCTATACTACAATGACTCTTTCTTTCCACAGGCTGTGAAGCGGTTTATGAAACTAGAATGCAAGTGCCATGGGATCAGCGGCTCGTGTGAACTCCGGACTTGCTGGTTAGCTATGTCTGACTTCCGGAAGACTGGAGATTACCTAAGGAAGAAATACAACACAGCCATCGAGGTCACGATGAACCAGGACGGGACAGGCTTTGCAGTCCCCAAGAAAGCCCTCAGGAAGGTGACCAAGAGTGATCTGGTATATGTGGAGGCCTCTCCTGACTACTGCCTTATGGATAAAGTGGCAGGTGGGTCAATGATCAGAATGAACGAAATAAGAATGTTTTTGGACGTGGGGGATATTCTGGGATTTGAGATCAGCTATCTCTGGTAGCATGGAAAATGGATCAAATGGTAGCTAGAAGGCCTTGCCATAGTGTGCAGGCAAGTTTACCAAAGTTGGCTCATTTCTCCAGCCTCTTCTAACTATCCCTGCCCCAGGCTCCTTGGGCACAGCGGGACGCATCTGCAACAAGTCGTCACACGGACCGGACGGCTGCGAGATCATGTGCTGCGGCCGGGGATACGACACCATGCGTGTGTGGCGCATCACCCAGTGCGAGTGCAAATTCCGCTGGTGCTGTGCGGTAGAGTGCAAGGACTGCGAGGAAGTGGCTGATGTTCACTCCTGCAAGGCCCCCAAGCACGCCACCTGGCGGGACCACACCTAAAAACGCATGCTGCCCCTGCGCCAAGTCTCAGGATTTGCTTGGGGGGGGCTGTTACCTCCCATTCCACATTGTTGTCCGTTCACTTTGCATGACTTACTCAAAGGGCACTAAAACTAAACTTTTCCTATTGAAAGGTAGACACATACGAACCAACTTTATATATTTGCTTTATCTGCAGTAACTGTGAACATTTCGTATATTTTTATGATTTCTCTGTAGTTGGGGCCTGAGAATAGAAGTACTTCTCCCTTGATCCTGAAGTGCAGAATGATGCTTTTGAGACATTTCGAAAACACTTTTGTACTGAAATAAATTCCAGCTTCTACTGCAGTAGTCTGGCCATTATGTCTCTACAGTACCAGCATTCATTGCATTCTTGGTATTCTTCTGTCCTGGGTATACATGTGACCATGTGACCATGCTGCTCAATAGGTGGTCTGTCTGACAGTAGAATGTGATTTTCACTGATGAAGGGATTCAACTATATAATGCTCTGTGTGCATGAGCGTGGATGGATGGATGGATGGACTCTGTATAACAGAGCAGAGATCAATTCTATATTTTTTGCATTGTTTTAAAGCCAAACCTGATCAATGGTACATAAATACATATATCAGGTTGAATGTGTCCATTAAGAGTGACCAGCGATCATCACAGTGAACTGTCCTGCTTCTTATTTCCGGCCTCCCTGTAAATTTCCTGTAAATGCTGGTTTTATTTTAAATGTATGTTCATATAAATATACAGTATTGATATTCACATTATTTATTGAGTTATTGCTTCCTTGCTTTAGAGAGTCTGACCTGAAATTGATGACTTGAAATGTAGAAGTAATGAAAATAAATGACCATTTACAATGCTTGGCTCATATCAATACATTTTTTTTGCTGAATAGTAATATATGACACATTACACACAGTCTGCTATACATCAAGACAATACACATTTGTTATGGTTTCTCAGAAAATAATTTCTTCATGTTCGTCATCTCTTTTATTAGACATATCAGATTAATTTAGAGTGTACAAATTAATTTGCTTACAGGTTATAGCCAAAAAAAATTAAAACGTTAAATCTAGTCAACGTGTGAAAATACAGTCAATCTGTGTAGTACATCATATACATAGTATATATTTTGCATGTGGGGTGGCACTTTACCTCATACCTCTAGGACCACAACTCAAATCTCCACCCTGGCGGAGTTTACATGTTCTCCCTATGTCATCATGTGGTTTCATCCAGGTACTCAGGTTTCCCTACTTCAGGGGAATTGGAATCACCAGATTGTCCACTGATGTGAATGGTGTGTGTGCCCTGCGATGGGTTGGTGCCCCAATCATGGGTTATTCCCTGCCTAGGCTCCCAAACCCCTGTGACCCTGAATAGAACAAGCAGGTACAGAAGATGGATGGATGTTTGCATGCGTTCAATCAACAGGGCATCAGGTTCTGATTTCTGATTTTGTTTCAGTTTCCTTTTTTTGTCAAAATATGTAGGGAATAATGCTTTGGCCTTTGTTTGTGGAAGTCTTGATGAACCACATCAAGCAATGAAATGGGCTTGCATTGTGGTCTGACAGGCTTAAGACATTGTTCTGGTGGATTACCATTATAAAACAATTAGTGGAAGTAATTGTTGGCGGGCTTTTATTGCCTCGTGCAGGGCTTTGTTTGAGGATTATATTGACAGTGCTACAAGGAATGATTTTCCACTGCTCCTTTTGTGGTTGCAAGAGTAACTGTTTGGTAACTATTGTCGCTGCATAACAGGTTGTTTGCCCAGAACAACATTCAACTGCTCACTCAACCCATGCATTCCTTAAAACAGATCTATGATCAGTGGTTCTGCAGTATGGTACCACCAGGGCCTCGGATCCATGCACATTTGGGTCCACCTCTCTTCCTTAACTAGCAACCCTACCTTCATTTTGTTCCTTAAGGGATATCCCAACTGATGCACAATTGTGACCCAGATACAGGATATAGGATTTAAATGTAACCAGGTCTAGCCCATGCTGAACAAGGTGGGTCCATCAAAATGTTGACACATAATCCAGCCATTAAATTAAGGCAGGTAAGGAACATCGTGTCACCAGTATCCATCACCAGAGGTTACATGGTAATCTTGTCCATGGGTAGAGTGGAGCTAAATGACATGAGAGATAAACATTCTATACACAGAATTGCATTGTAATGTATCATTGTAATTTATTAACATGTTTAACAGACCAGAATAGAACAAGCAGGTACAGCATAGGGGCACAGTTGTGATTGTTATATGTAGCAATTCATTACTGATTCACTGATTTCCCAAATTATCTGCCAAGCTACGTTTGCAGGCTTGCATTCCCACACCAGATGGAGCTCTCCCTCAGGTGGGTAAACTGCTTGATGTCTGTCCGTTTCCCTTGTCATACCAGTTCTCAGTGTTTCTGAAAAAGAAAAAAATTCCCTGGAGAACTGAGCATGCAGTGCTGACAATGTCATTGCAATTAGCTCCCTATACATCTGCTGCTGTGTTCGCTCAGAAGACCTCAGGGAGTGTGATCACAGTTTATGTCCTCCATTTTATGCCCTGGTGGCAATAAAGATCTCCAGCCAAGTGACACTGGCTGTTCTCCCAGGCTTCCACTGTAAATCCAAGTGATGAGTGTTCTCCCTATGCGTGCCATTATGTCTACTGGCAACCTAAGTACTGCAATAGCAACCCGACTATGGACCAATCTGATGGAGCATCTTTAATTTGATGGAGCATTATTTATATCAGAGGTGTTTTTTTAAAACAGAGTATCAATCAAATATCTCCATCCGTGTTCTATACTTGCTTATCTATTCATGGTTGCAGGAGGGTCTGAGCCTATGGACATAAGGCAGGACGGGGCAGCAACCCATGACAGGGCACGCTCCCCCGGGGGGCGCCCCCCCCCCCCCCCCCCCCCCGGGCGGGGGGGGGGAGGGTGGTGGTGTATGGACGGGAGGGGGGGGTGAAAGGGGGAGGGTGGGAGGA
>JABFEA020000130.1:26307536-26335825 GCA_019775915.2 Cyphomyrus plagiostoma | reverse complement strand
CAAACCCTTTCTTTGGTTGTGTCTGGTTTTCTTACGTGTGCATTTACTTTTTACAAACCCCCCCCCCCCCCCCCCATCAAATATCCTGGTCAGTGATTTCATAGTAATTTTAAATCTCCATATAGGGTAAATCAAAGGGTCACTTTTCCTGAAGATGCTTAAGAATTGCAGATCCCCACTGCATAATGCAGACTGCAATTAATCTGTAAACCAATGGTTGTCATAGTGGTTATTGTTTGTAAGAATACCTGTGCTCCATGGCAGATGGACACCAGGCACAGATGTCACCCCTGAAGATTCTGGCCAGAAAGTAATAAGAAGAACATAAAGTTAATATCTGATTGAAGATTGAGAGCAAAAGCAGAGACGTTTCCATGGATGTTTGGTCAGAATTTGGCATCACATAGGCTTACATAGTGTATTGGTTTCCAGCTATCCTTAATTGTTATTTTATCCCGGTCATTATTTTTTCAAGGAGTTCTTTTACATGCCTTCAATTAACTGTTAGGTAATTCGCTTAATTAAGGACTACAGCACTAAACAGTAATAAGGTGTTGTAAAATGTTATTTTGCAAAGTGTCTTACAAGAATTAGATATTCCGCTTGGTTAGGTATTCCAAACGTGAAAAAGGAGAGGCAGTGATGCTGAACACCTTTCGCCTCCCTCACACTCACCCACACATGCCCAACAAACACACGAGGGGTAACAGACAGGAGCACAGGGTCACACAAGGTGATGAGAATGATGCTTTCGGTGGCTGAAAACCCCCATTTCCATCATGACACATAGCGAGATTGCAACCATCAAAGGACTAATCCCCACCTTGTAGCCGATTCATGGATAAACACAGACATTATGTCAAACAATAATTGCTCGACAAAAAAAAAAAAGAAACAGGCACTTAAGTCAGGGCTGTTCATTCATGCTCCTGGAGATGTCCTACTCAGCAGAGCTTAGGTGCAGCCCTAATTTAACATACCTGATACATATAATCAGGCCCATTACAGCCAATTCTGTCCTGCTTCAGCCTCATGACAAATGCTCTGTTCCAGAATTGTACAACTTCCATATTTGAAATGATGGTCAGCTCTGTTGCATCAGGTATCAGGGTTCGAGTCTCCGCCCCAGCTCTGTGTGTGGAGTTTGCATGTTCTCTCCATGTCATTATGGGGTTTCCTCCAGGTTCTCCACTTTCCTCCTAAAAGGTAAATTGTCCAAAATATTTGAATTGGAGTTGCCAAGTTGTACATATGTGTAAATTGTGTGTGTGAATGACGATTTCCCTGTGATGGATTGATGCTCCATCATGCACTATTGCCTGCCTTTTGCCAATATCTTCTGGGATAGACTCTGGATCCCCAATACCTTGGTTATAGGAAATGGATAGAGGGAAACTGCCGTGCCTGGAGAGGTAGTCACAGATTATTATTTTAATATGTAAAAGAACATATTGTCTTCACCATTCATCATAATAGACTGAGTTGCACATATTTTGGTATAGAGTATATGCAAAATTTTATAGGCACAAAAGACTCCAAACTGGGAGGCAAAAACACATTTTGTAAAATTATTTTTTAATTATTTTAAGTTTTAGAAAGTAATTTTCAGAGTTCAATTTTTTATACATATTTAGACATGTAGACCAAATTATTACCCAATAGCTTTTTATATTATACTAAAGGTAATAATAACGCATGTAAATGGAAGTATGTATCCATACAGAGAATAATTAAATATTAACATTTTAATATAAGCTTCCATTGTACTTTAAGACTTTGGGTTTGAGTTTTATCCAACAGCATTGTTTTGTTCTAGCACTGATGTAAGATGTCATGCAGCATGCATGCCATAATCTGTATATGCACCTCCTCTAGTTAACCTGTTGTGAGTCTTAGGAAGGAGGGAGGTGGAAATACCGGGAAATTGGGATTAATGTTTATGTGACCTCTGGGAGAAGGTCATGTGCTGGGCTGGATTGTTTGTTAATGCAGCTCTAGTCAGGTCAAGAGGATGGAACTGTTGGTGAAGGATTAGAATGTATAATCCCTTATCTGGAAAATCAAAAATTGAGAAGTAAGGCTTGTTGACAAGAGGGGTTAATGTGTACTGGGGTCTTTAATGAAGTCTTTATGGAATTATATATTGCTCTTAAACCAGACACTTCATATATGGGAAGATCATTACACATCTGAGCAATATAAGCAGTCCTCATTTCCCCTTTCTCATCTACACGAAGTCAGCCTGTTTTTCATCAGGCCCACAGTTAGATGTTTGCTTCACAGTCACCTGACAGGATCATTTTATTCATGTACGGCTCAGGTTTATACTTTGCCCATTACTCCTGAACATTTAATGAGCTGTTGTAAACTTAAGTATCTCTTACATAGATGTAGAGACAGATGACGTCATAGCTGTGAGTCAAGGACTTTGACAGCTACATCTCCTGTTTACCCTTGAAGACCATGGGAGGTTTGGCTAGGAGTCAGCCTGTCCCTACCTGGCATAAAGGCCATCATATGCAAAGGAGGGGCCTTATGTTCTTAGAATCCTGATGCAAACCCAACTGGTACCAAAAGTATGCTTGTCATGAGGTCAGCCTAGCTGCTCATGCAGACCACAGTAGCAAATAGCGATGGTGATGATGTTGGTCCACCTTGAGTGAGAGTGTATAGAAGGCTGACAGGAGGCAAACAACAGTGACCTTGGCTGATAACATTAGTTTTGGGGGGTTGTGGATCGGAGTGGGGGCAGCAGCCCTAGCCATGATAGAGGCGTGGGAAATAAAACAAGGGCGTGACATGGTCAGGGTCTTTGCAAACAATTTCATTGACAGTGCATAGCTCTACATCCTGTTTATTCTTTAGCTGGAAAGTGTCATCCAGTTATAATTGATTTCCTTAACCTGTATGACCATTTTTTCTCTATTATGTGCTTTTGCTTCACATTCCAGAAGGCCGGTTTGAAGGGAATTGCAGTTGTCTAGGTAGGAGATGAACATCATCTAACAATGTTGTGATCGAAAGGCAAGTGTCATAGAGAAGCGATAGATATTTTTATCCAAAGCAACACTTATACCTATTTTTACTGGATATTTTAAGGGAGAAGCTCATCAATTCAAGCCCTTAGTCTTCTAGAACTTGGAAAAGCAGCTTTGAAGTGATTAACGAGAATGGTGTCTGTCTTTGTTTTTCTTTTAATCCCTTTATGTAGTTTGCAATAAAATGAAAATAGTTATAACTATAACTATAACTATTGACTTATAAATAATAAATGCTGCACAGAAAGTAAATAAAAGGCAAGTTAAATCACCACTACAAAAAATTGTGGTTTGAAGTATAATGGATGTAGCCAAGAGTTTATATAGCTTTGTACAAGGACAGCCTTTGGGAAGGAATATCTGCAATTTAAGCAATCCCTCTGTTGCCCATAATATGCAATTTTGTGACTTACATGTATTCTGTGTTACTTGGCACAGACTACAGACAGGGTTTAAATATAGACAGAGTCCAGTGGAGCCCAGTTCTACCTCCTTATGTCCAAATCACACCTTGCCAGAGTGTAACTCCTTCTCCATCAACCCCTCCGTTTTTCTTAAAAGTGAAGAGCTCAATAAACGCCAATTCGCACTTCACTTTTTCGCATGCACTTTCGGTTGAGGATGATGATGATAACAAGTGAACTAAATTTCGTCATCAGGGGCTGATTGTGGATGGCTGAGGTCGGTGCACCTGTAGCCCCCATTTTCATGTCCTTTATGTCTGGTAGGTCACGTTTGTGCAAAAATCATGGTTTTTTATCAGCTTTAATATTAATTTTCATTCATTTCCTGCTGCAGCTGCTCCTCATCCTACTCGCTCTGCACCTGCCGCTCAATAGTCCGGAAGCAGCTGGGCCGCCATAGTACGGCAGGCCTCCATAGTACAGCAGGCCTCCATAGTACAGCAGGCCTCCTCACGGGCAACCAGTGTCACCTCTACAGCTTAGCTTGCAGCCTTTGGCAGTAGCGTAGTGGCTATTCACCATTGGCAAGCTAAGAGACTTCACTGGCCATGAGCGGTGTGGGGGTCCCAGGAATCCCTGAACCTCCCATTTTGCCGACATCTCAGATGAGGGTCTGACGGGCTGGCAAGGGCAGCTTGAGGGCATGCTGCATGGGTTCGAGACGCTGTAGCAGGATGAGGGTCCAGCAAGCTGACAGGGGCAGTTAGAGGACACATACACGGTGTGTAACTAGACATTACAAAGAGACATGTGAGGATCAGGCAAGGACTGAGAACAAACACAGATAAGCTCACACGAGACAATCAGGTCCACAGGAAAGCAATTAGAAGAAGACATATACAGGGGCTATATACAAGGCTCGCAAGCATGCTGGGAAATGCTAATAGGATCTGCTATGCGGAGCTACACACACACACATATATATGCAGAAAACCTTGCTCTTAAAGGCATATGGAATACATGGATGTGGTCGGGTAGAGCGTCTCCCAAGAAGCACAGACCATGACACAAAATGGCTCATCACAGCACAAGTAAATGCTGTTAAAAGCTGCCCCCTCTGGTCCTCTTTGTCTTACTCCTTTCTGGTAATGAGTTGCGATGAGTGAATTTAATGGTTTCTTTAGTTCATCCCACAGTCGTTCTCTGATACGGGGATCAGGATCAGTAAAAGTGCCACAGAATGGCCCTTAGGCTGATAACGATGGTAATTAGGGGTGATCCTACAATTAAAAGGCCAGGGAGGGTCGCACTCTTGCCTCAATTTATGCCAAATTTACAGGGCTTTAATTCTTTTAGTGGGCCTCTGCTTTCCCTCATGGCCCAATGACTTGCTGCAGCCGCCCTGGTTTTGTTTAAAGTTTGGGCTTAATCTGATCGTTACAAAAGCCAGGTTCTCGACCACGCTGTAAAAACACTATCTCCCCAGCCCATTCCCAAAACAAAGTACACACACACAGACACTCCACTTTCTTGTTTTTGCTGCAGTTAATACTGAGGAATTTGTCTAAAGTCATGCAAAGAAGAAGGCAAATAAACAGCTTTAATAAAAAGCACTAAAGAAGGCGAGAGCTACACTCTCCAGACTAGCTAAAATGTAGCCCATTGTTCTTAATTACTTACTTGGTGGACTGCATTTATCAGTAATAAAAAAATATATAGTACATATCAGAATGCCGTAACAATTACCATCAGAATGCAATATAAGCACGCAGAATAAGAAGAGTATATTTGCAATTTTAGTCAAAAGGTCTTTATCTACTACAAACTTATATATCATTACTTTTGCATTCATTTAGGAATTGCCCTCTCCCTCTAATACCTAAGTTTCACAAACTATTGTGTCAGTTATGAGAACGATTACATACTAAACCATTTTTTCAGATTTGTCATGACTTGACCAGACAACTATACTTGAGGTGCCTCGTGCAACACAGCACCGTAACTGGAAGCAAGCAAAGAAAACTGTGTTAGTAAACTTTAACTTCCATAAAAAGTTAACTTGTATTAACTATTAACTTGATTTCTTTTAATTGAAGAGTGGCACAGTGACTCATTAATTTGATTTCAGACCTCCAGGCTTTTCTCCGTTTGTCCATGTGTCTGTTGTCCCACAATTTACAAACAGCTAAACTGGTGAGTAAACCCCTCAAAACTGCCCATAGTGTGATGCAGTGGCATCCTGTCCAGGGTGTCCCATGCCCAGTGCTAGCTAGCTGGGTCAGGCTTCTGGTTCACCATTATACTGTACTGCATTAGCAGCCAAGGAAACCGGACAAATGCTTCAAGTGAACTATAGGACCTTGCCTGTTTATATTTTTATGTTTTGTTTTTATATTCAGTTGTGTTTTGGACTAGAACAGGAAAGCTCGTTGATATGCATGTTTATATTAAGCCCTAATTAGTTATAATAATGAGTGAGGCAGACAAACAGATGAAGCTAACCACTTTGGTAGGGTTATTGTGTGCAAGGGCCACTTCAAAGATTCTGAGTGGATGGGGCACCATGGGGGTGACGGTGCTGGACGAGAGATGGGTGGATTTCACCGAGGATCTCTGAAGCCCTTTGGTTACAGGAAGAGCACTTGAGCGAAGCTGGGTATGGTGTCAGTCGCAAAGTGGCTCTTTTACCACCCAGCCCCCCCTCCCATTTCAGGCAAGTACTGCTCAATGGGATGAATGATGAGAGGAAAAGCAAAAACGAAACACAAGGAAAGGGATATGAGGCACGGGAGACAAAGATTATGCGACAAAAGGGAGTCGATGAGAGCAGGAACGTTAATGAGAGAAACGAGACAGTGATGGACAGGAATAGAGGTGAACATGCTATAAATTCTCTGAGATGATATTCTTGGACATGAATTTTATTTTTCACATCAGAGCAGTGCAGTAACTTTGGGATTACTGCACTGTAAATTCACATTAGTGCAAAAAATGTTGACCCCCATAAAACATCAGTTATTAATGGTTTATTGACCGTGGAAGTTTAAACTCGTTTTAATTACACAGTGAATATGATGGCTTTGGGCAATCCTTACCTAAGACCTACTGTTCAGGCCTTGAGGTGCAAGTCACTGTACAGTGCAGTGTTTCAGGGTGGGGTGCAGCACAGCAGGTTATAACTCTTTGCCCATGATCAGAAGGTTCCCAGTTCAAATCCTGTGGTTTGATTGATGCTGCTATTGGGCTTCTGGGCAAGGCCTTTAACCCCAGGTCCTCTAGGGGGGGCTAGCCACTGGCGAACCCTGTGCTGTCACCCCAAATCTTGCTTTCATTTGTCTGTGTGTCTCATGGAGAGAAGGTTAACACAAATATAAATTGCACCATTCTTTTCTAATATTTTAACATGTTTTTTAACAACAAAGAAGCCTGAGAACTAGGCTCAAGGGAGTAGGGGTTGCCAGGTTGTGTAGAGGACTTTAAGGGCACTTTTACATTGAATGGCAGTATATAGGTGCATATTATTTACACTATAAAGGCACCATTGTGTGTGTTCTGTGTGTGTTTCTAATGCAAGATTAGCAGCTTTTGTTGCTTTCCACAGGGCAAAGATACACAAATATCTTGCGATTCCAGCAGGGTAATTAGTCTTATTAACAGTCACCCAGAAGAAACTGGCATAGCAGTACATCAGTAACATCGGGAGGTAAGGTGTACTAATACCATGCATAACTAAGAATCTTTTTCTTGAGTGACACAGTCTTAATGACGTGAAATTCATCAACACCATGGGAAGAGCTTTGAAGGTTAGGAGTGACAGGACATTGCGTCCGGACTCAAATGGGGACACGGTGGCTGCAACACTCCCCACTTGGAAACTGGACACGAGTAATAAAGTTTTAACTGGTCAGGGGTGCCAGAGGGGCAGATTCAGGGGACTCTTGAATATATAAAACTGGGCAGGTGGTGGGGGGCAATTTCTAGGAACATACCAGATGGAGGTTCAACAAGGCTGTAAGAGAGAGTCTCCTCTACATATTGCCCTGAATCAAAGGATGCCTTTTTAGCATGTTTTACTGGCAGTAATCGAGAGAATAAAGCAGTGATAGGAGCGTTTGGTAGCATTTGGTGGAGTAGGCTTTTTGAGTCAGGCATGCAGATTGATTAAATTAAGAAAATCCAAGGAACTGTACAGTGAAACTGCCACCCTGTCTTGTCTCTGTAGCCCAAACTCCATATTCCTTTTCCTGATCCTTAGAGATTATTTCTTGCATCATACTAAGACAGGCAGATGGAAAGTAAGCCAGCTTGAGAGGCTTCATGCCATATCTGCCTTCACCAAGTGGATAAGTCCACAATTTTTTAGTTCTGCACAGCTACTAAGAAGCAAGTGTCTTTCTTCATGCTGCTGTGAGTCTAATACCCTTGTAATTCTTTCCATATGAAAAGGGGTCCTGGGGCTCGTCACGTTACAGTTGCCTGACATTCCAAGGCACAGTCCTGTTCACTTTATGTAATATTTCCTCCCTTTGATCCCAATGCTGCTACGCCATTAGTAAGAATTTTGACGTTTCTCTACTAACATCCGTATCAAATAAGGATTAGCTGTGGTTCTCGGCTGTCAAGGGGCCAAAAGGTAAAAATGGAATAATGATGAATCATTCTGCACTAAAATGATGAGCAGACTTGAAAGCATGACCCAAACAGAATGTCCTCATGTGGGGTCGTGATATTTCCCATACAGCACTTCGATAAATTGCCAGATCACAGGTGGGGGCAGCAGTAAATTCTCCTTGCTATTGTAATCCTCAAAGTGTGAGAAGAGGGCTTGCTCTTGTATGCTTTCTGTAAAAAATATGTGATATATAGAATAAAATCCTTCCATCCATCGATTTTCTATAACAACAATGCAGGGCCACAGTGAGTCCAGAACCTATCCAGGGACCAAAGGCATGCAATAGAACAATATTCTATGTAATTTTCTTTAAATGAATCCATTGTCTACAGCAACATAGTAATAATACACTGCCCTAAAAAAAAGTCACCATTTGAATTTAAATCAGTAAATACTTAAAGGCCAATGACTGGATCAGCTCAGCAATGTTATGCAGCAATAAATTGAGATCAGCTACCTGAATCTACTGACTGGCCAGGATACCCCCCCTCCATCACAAATGGATTTTTTTCTTTCCTGATGTCACGGGCATATTCTAGGGTGAGAAAGCCAAGATTCACCAGGCTCGAATTGTCAAAGAGTGGTTCGATAGCATGAGGAATCATTTTCACGCATGAATTGGCCACCATAGAGTCTTGACCTTAACCCCATTGGAAGTCTTTGAGATGTACTGAAGAAGACTTCATGGAGTGATTGAACTCAATTTGCCCATACAAGATCTCAGGTAGAAATGGGTGGAAATATGGATGAAACTAAATGCAGAGATGTTGCATGAACTTGTGGAAACAATACCATGAAAAATGTACGCCATAATCAAAGCTAAAGGCAGTCCAACGCAACAATTCAAAAGGCAAATTTTTCCCTGGCTGGACAAGTGTATAACGAAGCACAATAATTTCATGCCTGAGGACCATTTAAAAGTTCATAGGTTGTTCTCTCAGCACTGTCAACCCTCAGGTTTTTTCCTCTGTAATACAGATCTCAGTGGCATGCAGTTCAGCGGGATCAAAGATCTGCGGTGCACTTAAGTCTGAAGAAAATCTCTGCATGCACCCATTTTTGATCAAATGTTCAATGAGTCATCAGGACAGTACCGATAACTAACACATACATGATACAGGTGCATGTTGGGGAGCAAAATGGGAAGGCATGTGAACTAGGAGGAATGTGGTGGGGGTCCGGCACAGATCAAAATGCCAGCGGGGATCTCCTGCAGCTCAGGGTGTCGGCTCAGTCTGCACCTCCGTGCCACTGGTCGCCCCAGCAGTGTGAACACCGGGGTGTTTTAGAACCTGTTGTGAAACACTTCATATTTAGTTTGGTTCTGGTTCAAACCTCCACTGTCATGCTGGACATAGTGATGTCTGTGGGAGATAATCTCCAAGAGGATGAGTAGGGTTAGCCCACGTTTACCTCCCAGAGAGATAGCCTTTTCATAGCCTGGTTACCTCCCCACCAATCCATTTTATTTGCAGATAAAAAATCAGCATCTAAACCATTTTTGAAAGTGAATGAATATAAAATGTAGTAACCTGTACTGCATAAATTGTTATATTGGGTGGGTGGATAGATGATATATAAAATTCATAGTGTATAAGTTCATTTGGCTAACTATATTATACCAGTGCATACCCTTCCCCCCACCCCAGGATCACCCCCTGCGCTGGGT
Source organism: Cyphomyrus plagiostoma (assembly GCA_019775915.2). Taxonomy (NCBI): domain Eukaryota; kingdom Metazoa; phylum Chordata; class Actinopteri; order Osteoglossiformes; family Mormyridae; genus Cyphomyrus; species Cyphomyrus plagiostoma. The sequence continues at coordinate 26,326,042 of JABFEA020000130.1, read as the reverse complement.
GAATTTAATCCATTTGGATAAATGTGGTGGAGACAGTAGACATTTATTTCTATGCCACTTTGTACCTTTAAACAGATATTCTCTATACTGTTTAAAGTTTTTATTACACATATGAATTAAAAGATACTTTTCAATGTTTTTTAGATATTTGCACTTTTTGTTAAACCCTTTTTTGCCCCAACTAATCAAATAGTTCACTGGCCAAACACATGATCCATCAATTATTCAATTATTAAAATAACCATCATAAAACCCTAAATAATAATATTAAAAATAAGAAAGAAAGAAAGAAAGAAAGCATACTGAGTGGTTGCACAAGCTATAACTGATTCATTTCAAATGAATGGTTAAGAAAATGCAATCATTGACTATTTAACAATTCTGTATTGTAAATGTTTTTGTGATTTTTATATTTTCATGGTCACTGTAGAAATACGTGTATCACAGTAGTACAATTAACACCAAAATATGACGAAAGCTACTTAGTCATTTCTATGTAACATTTTACCTCAGTAGTTTTGCGTTAGCCGTACCTGTAGTGTCCTTCTTAAAGCAAGAGAGACACCCTCTGGTAGAGAGACAGATGCGCTTGAAAAGTCCCTTCTGACCAGGCTATTTACTGCATTTGGAATTTTATGTTGGGTAGGGGGGGGGGGCTATACATTAATATATAACTTATGAAGTTACTTTTAAGAAAAGTTTATTCCCAATACAGTTTCCCTATTTATATACACTTATATCCATTTTATATTAAAGAATAAGGATAAAGTATCTTGCTCATGGGACAAACTGCATCTTTCTGCCAGAGAATTTAATCTGACACCCTTTAAACACAAGTACATTTTTCTATTTGCTTAGATAATCAGCTACCTGATATATGATATACTTGCAACCTACTTACAGCCTATGATGCCCACACAATCGATACATTTTAAGGCAAGTGCATCACGATTAGTATAACCTTTCCTTGATAAGAAAGGCTCACCAAGAGACAAAACTCTTGCCTCCAAGTTCCTTTGTTGATTAACTTAATGGTAACCTATAGGTGAGTGAAAATAACCTATTCTGGAAACCACGAACACTGTGAAGGATTTTTTGTAAACTTTCTAAATAAGAGGAAAAATAAAACAGTAAACCAAAACCCAGTCAATGTTCTTTTTTTCAGATATATCATTGGCCTTCATGTTTTTTGTGCAATCGTTTCTGGTAATTCTCTGCAAAGATGTAAAAATGTATGACCTAAAATCTGCATACATTCCACTTACTATGCTGTTGCTACACTAGTTCTAGATGACGCACTTACCCTATTGATTTACCAATCCAGAGGGCACACATAATCATATACATTCAATAAAACAAGGTACTTAGTTTACATAACTGCATGTTTACTATTATCAAGCTTTCTTTCTCTAGACAAGCCCTGAAAGATTTAACAAAACATAGCAGCAATTGTACACTCATTTATACTATTGGTGCTAAGGCTACCGATCATGTGTGGGAAACCATGGCTATGGTGGAAGCAATACATAGGTATCAGAAGCATGATGAGATGTAAGATTGAGCAACAGCAGTGTCAGAGGGGCATGGATGCCCTGGCAGAATTAGGGAGCCCATCACCTGATAGGGGCCCAAATTAGGGCAAGGTGACATTTTGTCAGGGGGTCAGAATTTCTAGATATGACCCTTTGTGGCACCCCCTATGATGGAACTAATTATCTTACTGGTTATGGGATGGCTTCGGGGTGGATTATGGGTTTGGCACCTGCCCTGGCGATCAGTGTGTTAGTTTACATCCATGAGTTTCCATAATACAAGAAGAAGAGGTGGATTGATGCCTCTGAAATTTCCTGCATGAGTGCCCTGTGTGTCCTAGAGTAGCCTCTGGACTTGTTGCACCACTGCCCTGGAAAAGTAGTTATCAAAAACATAAGTGTTTTTCTGGCTGGCCGTGGTTTTAAAGTGGGTAGGGAAACTTACAGAAACTGCTGCCTGTCAGGCAGAGAAATGCTGACACAGAAAATATAAGAGTTAAGAGTTAAACCAGCTGCTCTCAGTTCAGTTTTTAATGTTTGAATCACCAATTAATTACGGATGTATTACACTAATTATCAAAATAACTTATGCGACAACTTTTGTGCCAAATCTTATTACAGAACATTGTTTAAAGCTATGTTACAGCTCGTGGTAACTGGGTTGTTTCTAAATAACCGCAATTTGCAAGATGCTCTCTACAACAAACAGAAGACAAAAAACTAAAATTGAAATATCGCGAACTTTAAGTTTTGTGAATATCACGAATGACCAGTAGTGGGCACACGACCCATTTCTAATAAGATGAAAACTGACAAAGTGGGCGAGTGTAGCAACGTTCCCAAGATGCACCGCGAATGAAAAAACGGGTCCAGAAGAGCCAAGATGGCCGACGTCGAAGATCAGCTTACTGATGAGGAGAAGGTATAATATTTGTTTTCTTCTGCAATTAAATTGCATTTTCAAAATTAACGTTTAGTTTTATGATATTATATGTCGTCTACACCTGTCCAAAGAGAGTAAACATGTTGTGTTGCGTTTTTGTTTTCTATATTGCAATGAAAAATATGATTTCTTTGCTAGCGACTAGCTCAAACAGCTGTAGTTTACGAGCCTTTCTGTTTAGTTATTTAAAAAAAAAAACTTTGCTTTATATATTTGTTATGCGCTTGTAGTTTGTTTGTTGTAACACTTTAGTTTGTGCTGCTGCCGGTAAGAAACATTGTTATTTAGGGGGTTGTGGCAGTCTAAAACAAGAAGCCAAGTTAAGTTCCGTCTTCCAATGTTAGCTTCCTAATCAGACAGCCATTGCTTTATAGTGTCGTTTACTCCAAAATAACAGCATTGACTGGGGATATTATCGCATATCAACTGGGGTTATATTTATTCGTGTTTTACTTTTATCGACATTCGACCGAATCGGTCCGCGGAAAAGTCGGGGCAGCCCTGACAGTGGAGGTACTTTCTGTTTTGCAGAAATGTCCCCTCCCTGTTAGTGTCAAGCCGAAGTGTTCTTTTTTTTTTTTTTTTTGCTGTTCCGTTTTCCTCTTTTCAGAGATGTCGGCGCCAAATACAGAACCAAATAACTAGTTAACAAACCGTAAATTCAAAATGAGAGGCTTCTGTTTCCTGTTTTATGACGCGAAATGCTTTTGTCAACCGCGTGCGATACTTTCGTCGCTATTCCACACTATTGCGTTTTTTAATCACTTAGTTTTATGGTTTTAAGTCACATAGATGTTACAAAGGAGGTCGGCGTCTTACATTTTTAATGCGTATTGAATTGTGAATTTTGGTAGTGCAGTTCTGAAGTGTTGGTAGTGTGACTTAATCTTGATTTGCCTGTAATTTGGAAATAAAACGATAGCATTTGCTGTCACATTGATTTGAGTGTCGAAGTTGTGTTTCTAGTGTGTGTGCTTTTCCCAGTGTCCCAATCCGACCAGGCACTGTGTATGCCTGTTTTATTTATGCATGCGGATACCTGATTTTTTTTTTTCTCCGCAAGAAACAAATAAGGCAGCTGCTATTTTTTTCTGTGAATAAAAAAATCTTTTTTTTCTGAGTCTAGTGAGTCCAGGAACCTGCACATTCTTGCTCAGAAACTTATATGAACTTGAGAACTTATTACTGTGGTAAATGGAACTAAATTTAAGGTTGTCTCTTTTGAGGAAGATTTTTCTTTCTTAAGGCGGCTGTGCCTTAACGTAATGATGATGTAAGTGTATTAATGTTGAACTGTGTCAAGAAATGAAGAATGGTAGCAGGCAGCCATACTTGTTCATGTAAGGAGTGGTGTGTGCTGGACTCCGGGCTATCAGATGACAGTGCATGCACTTGCTGCTCGCGATCAGCTAATGTTAAGTATGAAACTCCTGTCAGTTCTTGTGCCAATAATGCAGTGCTATGGCCCTAGTAGGCTTAGTGTTTTTTTTTATCTTTGACTCAAATTTATGCAAAAATCATGTAAGCAACTGTTTATGCTGATACAATAAGTGTTTGTGCTAGTAGTAATTTTCACATATTATATGCAAGTCATGCAAATTTAACCAGCTATGATTCTGTAGACTGAGGGCAGCTTATTGTGAGGTAGAGGAACAACCTGAAAGAGGTTGGCAGGCTTGTTCAGTGCTGGAATGTGCAGCAACATTCTTGCTCAACATTCAGTGGCTTATGTTGTGAAACTGCTGAGCCCAACATAGCCCGACCCTCACGGCTCAGTATAATCTGAGCATATTAAGACACATTCAGACTGGGTATTAAATAGTGGTATACTGTAATAAGACCGTTCTTTGGCAAGATGGGGGCAAGGGTGTCTGAAACCATACATTTCTTATTTTCAATAATTTTGATCTTTATTTTGTGTAGTCTTAGTTCATTGATTCTTAGAGAAAGTTGAATTGTTAAGGGTGAAATGAAAATCCCTTCGGGTGATGCCCATCAATGGGTACTTTTCCATTGCACCAGGTACTGAATTTTTGGTACTAAGCTATTGTTGATTGGTTATGCAAATAACCTGTATTACAAGCCCAAAATACAACCACCATCTTGAAAAAGCATAGTTACAAAATCAAAAAAACAATGAAAGTTTTTTTTAAAAAGTAATGTTGGATGCATTGACATGAAAGAGATCCATGCTTTAACTGTGATATAGTCGGAAGAATGGATTACGCCAGATCTGGATGACATTACAAGAAATAAATTACTGGCATTAATACTGCAAAGTGAATTTTTTTATAAAAAATTGTGATATTTATAAAGCCATAAAGAAGTTCAAAATTTTCCCAAAATAAATATAGCCAAATAGACTATCTACCAATAAAGTTTGTCAAATAAGTTTGTGGTGTTGCCACGAGTTGTGCTGACAAATCACGTGTTTGCTCAGTATAATCTGAGTAATCAAAATATTTCCATACAACGGAAGGTGAATGACATTTAGTGACATGTTCTTGCTTGCTTTTCTCATTCCCGTTCATTTTAAAAATCTCGCAAACGTCAGTGATTTAAACAGCAAGTCTCCTTACAAAGTGAGAACTGCCTGTGCATATCATGCAATGTTGATATTAGTATTGCACATTAACCAGTCCTGTGATATGATATAATAGTCATTTTTTAATTCAGTACACAACACCCTGCCGCATGTTCCCGTTTTTCATGACAGTGCAAAATGAACACAAAACTACCATTCACATTGGTGCTGTTTTGAAGTATCAATTGAAGTATCAGTACCTGGTGCTGAGGAAAAGCACCCTATTTGCATTGGAATAGTCATGTCTGTGCATTTCATGCAATAGTCAAGGAGACTGGCTTCATTTTCAAATTTAGGCAGTTTTCTTGTTTTAATAAAAAATGTATAGGTTAAAACATTAATTTTACTGTTAGATGTTTCCTGAGATTTCAAAAGATATGTGATTTCCTCACGGCCAAAGAATTTTTTTTAGAACTTGGGCCTATAAAATGAAAAATATACAAATACAAGTCCCTGGTAGTTAACCAAAAATGTGCAATAAGAAGCTTGTGTGTTCCTTTCGAGGAATTATTACAAATTGTCACAATTACTGTACCTTTTTATTGTAGTGAAATGAAATTTGGACTTTTTGGAGTGTAGATTTGTCTGTTCTTGTCTGCAGTGATTGTGTAAAGGAAGACATTCCTTGGGCCAGTGGAACTTCGGATTGTGATGGAGCTGTGAACTACATGTTTGTACTTGTGGAAATATTGAGGCTGCCTTCCCATTCAGCAGTGGGCATTCTATGACTTGAATGGGCTGCCAGCAGGCAAGCTCATCTCTGGGGCTGAATGCCTTTACTTCATAGGCTCTTGGGTCTCTTCTCTGTTTCTCAGGTGAGGAGAAGTTCCGAACACAGTGTGGAGAATTAGATTCTCTCGCTCAGTGAGGCCTTTGGCTTCTGAGTGACGTTCAACAAGAGGTACCTTTTGCTTCGGAGCCTTTGTATATGTTTCTGTGTGAGCATCCCTATACACGTATTTGTGAGTTTATCATAGGATGTAACAGACTGAAAAGATTATTCTTTTGGTATGTGAAATGGTATGCAGTTGGAGGACTGGCATGTAGCACTGATGTGATTGTGATACTTATTTTGTATTTTCTAGACTAAGTTTTATATAAAACACATATGCCTTGCTGGAAAGGATCCTGCTTTACAGGAACATTTTTACTGGAGGATGCATATATGTCTCTTCAACTTCAGCAGACATTTGGGGAACAGCATTAGGAATGGTCTGTGATCGTACTCATTTTCTGGGTCACAGAGAATGCGATCTTGTATGAACATAGTCACTTTTGGAATCCAGCCCAGCAGTGCCACAGTAGGGGCTGTTTGAGGGTGTGTCCCACTGTAATGAATGGACTTGTGGTCGGTGGATGGAACAGCAGGGAATTATGAAGTCTGACTGTGGCCTCTGTGGGCCCGATTATGCACAGTTCATTCTGAGAGACCATTGACTTGTTACTGTTGAAATGTAAAGGAGGAAGGCAAAAAAAAAATCAGTACATTTGTGCTTGATCATTTCAGCAACAGCTTCCTGAAATTCTGAAGGATTGATTTACTAGCTTGTCTGTTATCTTCCAAAGCAAATTACCCAAAAAGTGCAAGAATCCATGACCCACCAAGGTATAGGAAGCTTGTAGTCGGTCACAACCGACCGTCAGCAATGTCCATGTGTTGGCCTGTCCGTTAATAGAGAGAGAACTGAAACCAGTGCAATTTGCAGTACTCAGCGCTCACCCGTTATGGGGGGTCAAAGAACCTTGCTGTAAGTTTACCCAAAGATAGACTGGCAATGACTGTCCAACTCTTATATTACTTGGGACTGGTGAAGTTATGGCCAGAAAGTAAGCAAGACAGCCACTCCTTGTTGCTGCTTGTTGGATTTCAGGAGAGATGTGCAGTTTATATTGGAGATTTTTTTTTTTTATGGGGGTGCTGTTGTGTGTATTGTCTGATCCTGTCCATAACTGCCGCTGTAACACCAAAATATCACTTTGTGGGAAGTTCATCGTATCTTCTGCCTGTTAGACCAGTGATTTTAAATCAGATCCAGCGTGTGGTAGCTAGTTGATGGTGTGAAGGCTAGACACATTTTGGGATTACATCAGCTCGAAGCGATGGGTGATTCCGTAGGGTGTGGTGTCCTTGTGGTTCCTGCTACATTGTCAGTACTACAAATGCTGTATTTGCATGCTGTATTTCTGTACTTTACTCTGCTGCTTTCTCATGCAGTGAAATTTGCATGCTGGTTTCAGGCATCTCACCTTTGCCCGCTATCGCTTAGGCTTATCTAGTACACGGCTGACAAGCCACTTGATTTGGTACGTACATGCCAGGAGGCGATATCTGTGATCAAGGGCCATTAGATTTTGATTTACAATGAGGGAAGATGGGGGATTTGGCACAGTGGCCCTCTTCAGAGGGGGGAACATTTCCCTGAGTGTGACTGTAGGTGGTCTCACATACAGAACAAGTACACATACATTCAGAAAGTCGTGCTTAGTCCTTTGCACGCTTTCACATTTTCTGCCACCCTAGTGCTGCTGCTCATACGTCAGTGGATGGTTCACATCCTCACCTGTTAGGGTAGTGATTTTTTTCAGGTTGGTCCATCCCAGGAGACTGCAGGCTCAAGTATCATTAGGGCTGCTGTGCCAATGAGAGATGTACTTCACCTTATTTGTTTGGAAGATTAGTCACTTTGACAAAATTATCAATAATTGAATGAGTGAGTCAAACGGCTGCATTTTTAAAATGCTCTAGACTAGGCGTGGTCTTATCCGCCAAAGGCCAGTGTGTGTGCAGGTTTTTGGGGTAACCTTTAGGTCAGCTGTTAAAACCCAGGTATGAGGACTCTTCAGCCAATCAGTGCTCTAATAAGTAATCTAAGGAGTCACAGCAAAAACCTGCATACCCAACAGCCCTTTCTGGTTAAGATTATCCAGCCCTCTTCTAGATCCTAATCCATTTTCACTTATGTACCCATGTGAAAATAGTTGGCTTCACTACCATCGATGGTGGGACTCTAGAGAGGTATGCAACAGGGAAAGATATTAGGGCAATATCTGCATCTTGTCTTGGTTACATTCATGTTTTGGTTCAGTTCAGTGTCAGTCCTCTGTTTACAGAAATTTTGAAGTGGATTGCTATGCATGTCAATTCTAAAATAGAAATCTGGTTTTAGTTGCTTACAGTAGTAGTTGCAAGGTGCAGGCTGCTCGGTGCCGTCTCTCAAACAGGATGTTGTTCAGATAGCAGTCTTTACTTAAAAAGGCGAGAGAATGAGAAACAGGAAAAGCACGTTTGCCGCGGGCTGGGTAGGAAGAGTTGTGGTGCTAACCTCTGTGGCATATGCCGGCTGAGCTTAGAAGGTCTGGTGTTTGCCAGCCACAGAGAGCTCTCCCACTGCTCACAGCAGCACTGGTGCAGAGCTGGGATATGTCTGTCGGCAAATACCAGCAAGAAATAGCCTAGGCCCTGTATCACGAAGTGAGATTTGTTGGTTAGTTACATAAATTACCGGGTTTTATGTACCCCAGTTTAAATGGATTTTATATTGTTCTCTTACATTTATCCGAGGCTTCCTTAAATCTGACAAGTTATCTGGCTAACCAGCAAATCTAGGGACCGGTATGTGTCTCAAAGCTAGTCTAAGAAACTAGTTGTTTGTGGTAGAATAGGTGGCTGGGTACAGCTTGACCATAAATAAGGAAGAGAGCACAGTGCAGCCATTGCTGTAAAGTAATGTTTTGCAGTGTTTATCTACTCTTAATTGTTCAGTCATTATTAACCTATAAAATGACAACACATAGTGTACCAGTTGGAAAGTAAGTGGTCTTGGCATGACGAGTGCTGAGTGTAGAGTTTTCCTCAGTGTTAGTAAAAGGAAGGATGGGAAATTAGTACACATTTTAGGCATTGAGGTCATCTCTTTATGTCATTTTCTTTCAGGTGCGTATAGCTGCCAACTTTGTTATCCATGCTCCCCCTGGAGAGTTCAACGAAGTCTTCAATGGTGAGTGTCTTTTTGTTTCAATTCGTGTCAAATTAATGAACTGACAGTGGGTGTCAGGTCTGGATTTGTGCTATATGTATGGCTAGTGGTGACCTGCAAATGTATCTCATTTCCTTTATGTAACTGGTTTTGGTGTGGTTTGTTATACAACACACACTTGATAAGTTCTTTGGTTATTTATTTAGAGCAATTTTCATAAAAAAATATTTTTATAAATATAAATATCACCGTTACTCAAGGAAATTCCAGGCATCGTAGTGTGATGTCGTGCAGCACTAGTAATAACCAACTGTAGGAACTTCAGGAAGTTACCACAGTACTATTATATTTACTGATTCTAAAGTACCTATGAGCCAGTTATGAGCAGTCATAAATCTCCTGAGAAGATGACACAGGGGTGTAGTGGTTGAAAAGGTTCTGCCAGTGTCTCTCTTTACTGGTAAACGTGCATAGGTGGAGTGCTCATGGGATTTGTGATGTGTACTATGTAGGGACACTGACGAATCACTTGATCCGGTCCTTCACTTCTGCTGTCCTTAAGAGTTGATTTGGGCTGCATGCATATAAACATCTGGTTTTGGTTCACTGTGCCAAAAATAGAGGTGAACTAGGGGCCTGTTTTTGGAACTAAATCTTTTAGTGCTTCATCCTCTCATTTCTCTGCTTTAGATGTGCGGCTTCTGCTCAACAATGACAATCTCCTCAGGGAAGGAGCAGCTCAGTGAGTATAGATTTGTTTCCTTATCTCTGGAGACCTACCCCTCACTTTTTAACTTCAGATGAGGGACTTTCTCAAATCTAAATATGTATCAGTTCTGCTTTCAGATAATTAATTGCATTAAAATGTAGTAAAAACGTAGCCTTCGACAATGTTTAGCATTGTCTTCAGTCAGTTCAGCTTTGTTCACTGTTTAAATTCAGCTTCAGTTTTTGTTTGCATCTGATCTTGTTAAAGAAATCACAATTTCTGCATAGTTTTTATATTTAGCAAGTTTCTTTTTTCTTACCTGTAAAACTAAGCTGTAAAACCTGACATGAGAGTTGAACTGTAGCCATTTACTGTTATGTTTGTTACTTTTTTCATCTGTTGTAACATTTTAATATACAACATCCCCTGTGGTTCGCAGTGCCTTTGCCCAGTATAACATGGATCAGTTCACCCTTGCCAAAATAGAAGGGTACGATGACCAGGTATGTCCGCATTATTGTCTGAGCATAAAGAATTGCATGATGCCTGCTCTCCTGTGCCATTTAATGATTGTACCAGTGTATCATTATGGTTTAACCCCTGCTGCTCTCCTGATGAACACTGCGTAAATTAGACCACCGTGTGGTATTTTAAATGTTAAAAATCCGCATAAGCATGAATAAGCTACCAACTGGAATAAAATTCATAATACCTAAATTATGGGAGACAGAATATATTGGATTTATCAGTAAGGGACCATCTTCTGACACAGTGCTGACTGGTGCCCTCTTTCAGGTCTTGATCACGGAGCACGGTGACCTGGGTCAGGGCCGCTTCTTTGACCCGCGCCACCGGGTGTCCTTCCGCTTCGACCACCTGCGCAAGGAGGCCAGCGACCCGCAAGCCCACGAAGGTGAGGCGGCTCTGCGCTCGTGGAGGGACGCCTGCGACGCCGCCCTGCAGACCTACGTCAAGGAGCACTACCCCACCGGCGTGTGCACGGTATGCTCCCGTCACCCCTCTCCTCGTGACTGGCCGCTCCTGCTCTCCGCCTCTGTCAAAGCTCTATTCAGAAGTCTACAAGTTCTGTGCAGATCCTCTTGTGTATTATTTTCTATTCAAAATGTATAATATCTGTGCGATTGTACACTCTTTCCGTAATCTAGTGACAACAGAACCAAACTGGTTCTGGGAGCGGGATTTAGCCCATAATAATGCTAAATTAAAGAACAAATTTTGTTGGTGTACATGGATGTGTGTTGGAGTGCTTTAGAGACGTTTAGGTATGTTTGTCACCTTGTTTCTTGATACTGTAAAGTACCCAGCCGCCCACTTTACATTCCCCCATTTGTCACACCTTGCTGGCGTCTTTTAGTCAGGCCGCTCCAGTTTTGGAGAGTCAGGACATTCCTCTTGCACTTCATAAGAGTGACCATGATGTAGAGGCGATAAGGTATCTGAATGACATTGCAGAGCATTATGAACTGTGGTAAGCAGAGTTAGGGCTGAAACTTGCATTTGAGAAAGTGCTATTCTGTGTTTGCTGATCAAATGTCATTTTTGATCGTATGCTCTTAGAAATTATACCCTCTGAGCTGAATAGTTATATGGAAGTATTAAAGAATGCAAACATTATTGCCGTTTTCATTTGGAGCTCCTAAGATCCTGCCATAACCATTCTGCAGTGTATTTATACATGTCTGTATGTGCCTCATTTTTGAGTAGCGCAGTTAGCTGGCGGACAGGTAGAAGCCTGGCCGAGCTTCTTTTGGGTCGGCCATGTTGATCGCACGCCGTTCTTCACCACTCGCTTCCCGTCATTGCAATAATGAGCATGACTGCTTCGGTGTTTCATTTCATTATGACCAGATACCCTCTTTGTTCCAGGTCTATGGGAAGACAATTGATGGGCAGCAAACCATCATTGCCTGCATTGAAGGTCACCAGTTTCAGCCCAAGAACTTCTGGTGAGATGCCCACAGCAATATGTATTGGGAATCTCATTATGTCCTATTTGTGGAACAATGGACCAATAGCTCTTTGTGTGACAAGGTAGTTTTTATTCATCACTGTTAGCCATGTAATCATGCAGCCCAGTGGCCTGTACTACGAAGCGGGGTTACTGGCTTATTGGGGTAACTTGTGGTACCTTAAACCTGAGTTTAAATGGACTTCATATTCGTTCACTTACATTTTGCCCAGACTACCTTAAATCCGACAAGTTACCCTGATAAGCCAGTAACCCCACTTCATAGTACAGGCCCCAGTTGATACAAGTATAAACAGATTAGGGGCGGGGCAATGGTGATCTTAAAATTATTCACTTTTCGGGTTTGATTATCAAAGTCTGATTCTTAGGTGCAAGTTTTTAACCTTTTAATGCAGTTTTTATCTGTAGCATTATTGCCTGTGACAATAGATTATTATTGAATATCTATCAGTCACTGTGTTGCCAGCTCCAATGTTAGAACCATCATGAATCTGAATGCATGCTTCTCTATACTAATGGGGACCCAGCCACATGTGAGTGTTCTCCTGTGTGACCCTTGGTGTCTGCCCTCCAGGAATGGACGCTGTAGATCAGAGTGGAAGTTCAGCATCAGCCAGTCCCAGTCTCAGGTGGTGGGAGTGCTGAAGATCCAGGTGAAGATCTCATCCGATATTCCTGCAGTTTGTCTGTTTGCATGTTGCCATACATTCAAGTGATATGTAGTGTAATGGATTGTAATGGATAATTTATCAGTGTGTGTGTTGTACTGTGTAAAACATTTGGCTACATTTTTCATGTGCATTTATGCAACTCCTATCCAGTATTATGTACATAGATTTGAATTCCACAATGGTCCCTTGCTTAGAGGTGTTTGTAGCACAAACCCATCCACATGTCTCCTCCCCGCAGGTGCATTATTACGAAGATGGCAACGTCCAGCTGGTCAGCCATAAGGACGTGCAGGAGACCCTGCCCGTGTCTGTAAGTGTGCCCCTTTGGAGTAGCCCTGTGCTGTGGCGCTAGGGGGCCTCGCACCCTTCCTGCTTTCTCCCCTTTTCGGACAACCAAAAGCCACAAACGGGACTGAGTTCGTTCATCATTTCAGTGGTGAGAAGGGAGCAGATTGCATCCATCATGATTCTGGGGGACTTGCCTTTTGATTTTATTGCCCTGAGAACCAGTGTGTTGGAATAAGATGAACGACCAAATCAATTGTTTTAACAGTCTGGCTTGGTATAAGTTTGTTAGTTGGGAGAAAGACACTGTAGGCAGGGTTTACCCCAACCAGGGCCTCCGGAGCAGAGGTCACAGCTGGGGATCCATTATTTTGCAGTGTTTCACCCTCCCTCCTTCATATTGTTTGCTTTTGGGAACTTTAAACTCTTCTTTTATTCTGCTATTGCCCAGGATTCCTTCAGACTCATTTTTCTCCTCTTGTAAAATCAGAATGAAACCCAGACAGCAAAGGACTTTGTGAAGATCATTGAAAGTGCAGAAAATGAGTATCAGGTTGGTGACCAGAAAATTTCCCATAGAACCTGTTTCTTCCTTAATGTATAGTCAGAATAGTACGATCAGAATATTTTGTTACAGCCTATTCTATAAACCAGTGAGGCTACATTTTTAGATTTAGCCCAAACCTGTTTCTTCCACAATGTTACTGCTCCAGTGGTCACGATTGAGGTTTTGTATTTTAAATTGTACTCTTCTCCCAGACGGCGATCAGTGAAAACTACCAGACCATGTCGGACACCACGTTCAAAGCCCTACGCCGGCAGCTTCCGGTAACTCGTACCAAGATCGACTGGAACAAGATCCTCAGTTACAAGATTGGCAAGGAGATGCAGAGTGCCTAGACGTGCAGTCCGCTTGCTGCGAATGTGTGCAAAGATGAAAAGAAACTAATTAATGGGGCAGAATACGTGGTGTGCTCTCACGGAATGTGTCTAGCGCGTTCACCTTTCATTGGTTCAAAGGCGCCAAGCTTTGGGATTTATTTTTGTTTTGAAAAGGGGAATGATTTTACCTTCCTCAGCCTACTGTAAAGTGGTTTACTTTGATGGAATGAACAGTGACCTATTGGCAAATCTGTGATTTCTTCTTGCATATTGAACAAAGCCCTCTAGTGATGCTGGTAATGCCCCTATAGTCCATGTATTTCTGCCGCCAAATTTAAGCCTGTGTTCCCTAGACTGTAGAACCTGTAATTTCTCCATATGCAGCGCTCTTAACAGCTCCAAGCATGTTGCACTAAGGTCTATACAAACTGTTTACCTTTACTTCACTGTCCACTCTCCCGCCACTAAAAAAAACGAACTTTAAAAAACCCCCACTAAAAATGGAAAAATTCCTAGTTACTGTCCCATTGAGTTTTCTGTTTTCTATGTGTTTATATGAACACGTATAACTTTAAGAAAAAAATTAAAGAACTGTACCCTAACAGACTGTATGCTGTGCTTTGGCCGATACCTCCTGTTCACGATCCGCATCTATGCCAACAGTCAATAGGTTGAGAGAAGGACAAGTGCTTCATCTAGGCACCTTCACACCAGTGTACCTGATGGCTGCTAGCTATTTCATGATGTTAGCCTGCTGACCCCCTCTGGCATACAGTAGACATTACATATAATAATTAGGTAAAGTCAGTCTCTGTTATGCCATTTTTGCCTCATGTCCTTAGTTTTTAATTGCTATTTTTTACAAAAATGAAAGAACAAACATGTATAATTCAAAAGGAATAAAGGATTTGCACCAAAATATGATTTAACAACTTTTTTTTCCCCATATGTCAACTTTAGTTGTTTTCTGTGTGTTATTCAAACAAAATTGAGTGGGGATGAGTGCGACTGATTTCTTCCTGTTGCCTGTTTGTTTTGAGCTTTGTGTTTGCTTTGACGAAAATCACCAGTGTTACAGAGAAATCATTAATGTATATTGATGGTATGTTATGTGGATTCAAATCTTCCACAGATTTTTTTTATGGAACCTTTGGATGGGACTGTGTGCAGTATCAGTATGCAACATTTGTAGAAGAAATCAGAATTTATATTTTCTCTGCTTGCTTGTTCACTCATTAGTAATTAACTATTAAGGCTTGATATAATTAAAAGTAAGTTTCAGAGCTCTTGATTGCTTTGTGTATTTACACAATACCCATTCTGTCCATACATTTAATAAAGAGGTTCACTCTTTAAAATTGCTTTGAGCTAGAGAAAATCTGGCTTTAATGAAGATTTTAAGTATTACAGCAATGAATTGCGATGTGTTAGTACATTTGTCCTGGAACTAATATCTAAAAAACACACTGCTAGCTTTTTGACACTCATACTCCTGTTTGTATTCACATGTCTCATAGTGGCTTGGGCAGTATCTATTTACAACCATGTAATTCTTAAATTATTACCAGCTACAGTATATGGTTTATTGGTGTCTTATTGTATTTCTTTGGATCTTTGGAGAAATGTAGTCTATTGTTTGAAGGCCTCTTATTTCGATTTTTATTTTGGCTGTCTGAAAAAAGCAGGAAGGGCAAAATGCTTTCTAAGCTAGGCACAAAAAAAACTACTTCATTAAATGCCAAGTCAATAATTTTGAGCCTTTAATTCCAGCTAAAAATGTTTCAGTGCACATCTGTTGTTTCTATTATTATTCATGCAGCACATGGGTACAGATGACAGATTTTATTCTATGTTCACAGAAGAGTGAGTCTCAAAGAACTGAAGAAATGCACCCTTTTCATTTTTATCAGTACTGAACACAATCTAATCAAAGAAAAGGAATGAGTCCTACTTTCCGAGGATACATCTCATTGTACCAAATACATACAATGACCCCCAATCCTCCGTCACCTTGTGAAACTATGGTTGCTTGTTTTTACATAATATGGTCAACATGCTGGTTTCTTCATCTGGGTGTGTCTCTAGTGGCTGCCTTCCACAGGTATGTCATGACTAATACAAGCTATTATTCTCAAATTATCCAAGTTGGACCATGCTGGCAAAAGATACCTTTATCTTAATATACATGAGGAAATGACCTTTTTAATATATCTACCAAATAGCCCATGATAATGTAGCCATCACCTCTGTGTGAAAATATTGCTCTTCCTGATGTGTAATATTCCAGCCTATAGAAAAAGGAAGTAAACCCAAGTGTTTAATCTGTTACTTTCTCCCACCTCCAAATGTGTCCAAACATGCCAGGCAGGTTTTGTTTCAATAGGTTCTGTCTATGATAGCCTTCAAGAGAGTGTATAACTAACCAATGCAATCGTTTAATTGTCCAGATGTGATTCATGAGATGATTATGGTGGTTACTGAGCTACCAAAACAAAAACAAATTTTAAATTCAAACACACCTTGCTGTAGCAAAAAAAAAAAACTTTACCAGAACAATTGCTAATCTACGGTTTTCAAAAAACAGAGTGGTTTATGAAAGAGGAGATTGGAAGGATTTCATTAAGAATGTTTTTTTTTTTTTTTTTACAATATACACTCACTGGCTGTTTTATTAGGTACACCTTAATAGTACCAGGTTGGACCCCCTTGGGTGCTTGAAACACTCCATGGAGACTTTAATCCATGCTGACACGGTAGCATCACACAGTGGTTGCGGATCTGTCAGCTGCACCTCCATGATGCAAATGTCCTGTACCACCACGTCCCATAGATGCTCTATTGGATTGAGAACTGGTGACTGTGGAGGTTATTTGTACCGTGAACTTATTGACATGTTCCCAACACTAGTCTGAGATGATATGAGTTTTTGAGGCTGGAAGTAGCCATTAAAAGCTAGGTACACTGTGGTCATAAAGCGATGGACATGGTCAACATTAATAAGCCTGTAGGCTGTGGCATTAAAATGATGCTTAATTGGTACTAATGGGCCCAAATTGTCCAAAGAAAACATCCCCCACACCATTACACCAACACCAGCAGCATGAATAGTTGACAGAAAAAGGGTAGATCCATTCTTTCATGTTGAGTAAGGCCAAAATTCTGAGTCCGCGATCTTAATGTTATAGTAGAAAGATCTCACTCACCAGTAGACTCATCTCACCAGGCAACGTTTTTCCAGTCATCCACATTTGGTGAGCCCATGCCCACAGTAACCTGAGCTTCCTGTGCTTATTTGACAGGAGTTGCGCCCAGTGTGGTCCTCTGCTGCTGTAGCTCAGGGGTCTCCAACTCCAGTCCTGGGGAGCTATTATCCAGTAGGTTTTCTGTACTACCCGACTTCTGATGAACCACACTAGTCCTCAGGTAAATACCAGAAGCAGGTGTAGCTCAGCAGAAGCCAGGTAGGATAGAAAACTTACTGGATAGTAGTTCTTCAGGACTGGAGTTGGTGACCCCTGCTGTAGCTCATCTGTTTCAGGATTCAACATGTTGTGCATTCAGAGATGCTCTTCTGCATATCTTAATTGTAATGAGTGATTATTTGAGCTATTGTTGCTTTTCCATGCACTTGAACCAGTATGGCCATTCTTCTTCTGACTTCTACCATCAACATTCTACCAGGGCATTTTTCAACAGGGCAAATTCTTGATATCAGAAATTCAGTTGTAATTAATTATAATGATATTCTTGATATTGCCATTTCAGCTAGTGAAATTCAAAACATTTTGTCCTATTCATTTTCTGTGGGAGTTGGAATTGGAACTAATTTAAACAACAATTTCTGATATTGGGAATTCAATTGTAATTAGTTAATATACCAGTTTATGATAGGAATTCAGTTGTAACTAGCTATAATTAAAACTGAATTTTAACTACTTTCTGAAAGCACTTGTTCTATTCATGGGGGCAGGATTCCATAGTCTGTACCAGAGGCAACAGGTGCACAACTGGGAACAGCCTGGGATGGGGTGCCAACCCATCCCCCACAGGGCAATTTGGTAATTAACCAGAGTAGGATTTTGAACCTGTGGGGAGAAACCCCACAATGACACAGAGAGAACATGCAATCACCGCACATGGCACAGACTTGAAGGCTGGCTTCAGAGGTATCAGGCAACAGAGCTAAACACTGCACCACCACATCACCCTGAATTATAATTAGTTACAAATTCCTCATATCAGAAACTGGATGTTCCACTAGATAAAGTTTTATTTTGGATATCAACATTTGGCATTTTGACTAGTTAAAATTGAATTAGAACTAGTTACAATTGAATTCCCGATATCAAAACTGGCATTTTAACTAATTAAAACTGATTTTCCAATATCAATAATATGAATTTTATCTAGTTAAAATTTCTGATATCAGAAACATACATTATAACTAGTTACAACTGAATTTCTAATATCAAGAATTTGCTACCTAGATAAAATTGAATTCATGATAGCCTCTAGATATGAATTAAAGCTAAAATAGCTTGCCATCTATCTGCATGACTTTATACATTGTGCTGCTGACATATGATCGGATGATTATATACAGTCAGGTCCATAAATATTGGGACATTGACGCAATTCTGTTTTGGCTCTATACACCACCACAATGGATTTGAAATGGAACAAACAAGATGTGCTTTAACTGCAGACTTTCAGCTTTAATTTGAGGGTATTTACATCCAAATAAGGTGAACAGTGTGGGAATTACAACAGTTTGTATATTGTTGTGATTGCGGTGGTGCGTGCAGGGCGGACAAAGGGAAGTCCAGTCAGGCACCCGGGAATACGGGGTTTAATCACACAGGACACAAACATCGAACAACTTCAATGCCGCGTCTGCCGGAACAGACGCTGGCGCAGACTTAAATACAAACGA
>JABFEA020000130.1:26297366-26307436 GCA_019775915.2 Cyphomyrus plagiostoma | reverse complement strand
TATGTGTGTCAAAGTCAACAATCAAGAGAAGACTTCACCAGAGTGAATACAGAGGGTTCACCACAAGATGTAAACCACTAGTGAACCTCAAAAGCAGGAAGGCCAGATTAGAATTTGACATCTAAAAAAGCCTTTACAGTTCTAGAACAACATCCTAAGAACAGATGAGACAAAGATCAACTTGTAGCAGAGTGATGGGAAGAGAAGAGTATGGTGAAGCATGGTGGTGGTAGTGTCATGGCGTGGGCATGTATGGCTGCCAATGGAACTGGTTCCTTTGTATTTATTGATGATGTGTATTCTGGGCAATATTATCTGCTCGCAATCATTTTGAAAGACTGGGTTCACTTTCTTGTAGGATGGCCTCACACTCTGGTATGACATTCAATTCATTGTGGATACTATGACTGTAAGTTCGCCAGACCCTCAGACAGCAAAGAAACCCCTAAGCAACTTTCCCACCACCTTTTCATGGTTGGCATGAGGTTGCAGAAATTCATGTTGGTGATTAATAGCAAACTTCAATCTTGTGCAGATGTTCTTTTTCTGAGACTACGGGCTTCTTCCATGCTGACCTCCCATTTAGGCTGAATTTGTGCACTTTCACATGGAATGTGGCAAGAGCTGCTTGTAGTTCCCTCAATGACACCCTGGGGTTCTTGTAGCTTTGTGATGCATCTCCTGCTCTGCACACAGACAGAATTTAGTGGGATATTTTATCTTAAATGGTTAACATTACTATATAGGCCTACTTTCCAAAAATTGTGAGTGGATGGTGATTATAACCAAAAATATTGTAGTGTGATGTTTTAGCCATATTGCCCACCCCTAGGATGGGCTGAACTGGACAAATTGAACTGAAACCTTCTCCATTTCTAGATTTTTTTTCCAGAACAGTGGATGATTTCCATTAGCTCAGTAATGGCTTTAAATCCCATTCAGGTTCAAACTGTAAGCATCAACAACCTGCTGTTTGAAGGTCTCGGGCAGCTCATTTGAACTTGGCCTGACAATACCATGTACCTCAATGGCTATGACGAAACACAACCAGTTGTTTATATTGAGGTGTGACTCTCCCTGATTCTGTTCACTAATAACCTATCCATTTGGACCCTGTTCGATGCATCTGATTCTGACTTAGGTCTAATTTAGTGATAAATGTAAGGATGTACTAGCATTTTCCAAGAAATTCAAATTTTTTCTTGTGCAAATGATTACAAAATCTAATTCTGAAGTGTAACATTTTCAATTTCATTCTATAAATATATATATTAGTATTGTTGAAATAGGGATCTAATTAGAGCTGGGCGGTATGCACAAAAATTTATATCCTGGTATTTTTCAAAGATATATCAGTTTCACGGTATTTTTTTAAGTATGACTGGGCATTTACCACATTTTACAGGACACATTTTTGTTTTGCGTTTTTGCATAATTCCCACATTAACTATATTATTTTATTATTAGCCATCGCGTCTATCTGCTACCTTTATGATAAAATACAGCTAACGTGTTTGTTGGTGTTGGAGTCTGAGCCTGAGCCAACCCGACCGGGTCCGTTGATGAGAAGAGATTCACATTTGGAGTCGCTGGAGGTGTTGCAGGTCACATGGTGTTTATTTACTGCCAGCTGGTCAGGGAGCAACCATCAGACATACCATTTCAGCATGTACATAAAGATACTCAAAGTATACCTGTCTGGCCCTCCTTCTTATAGCCCATTTGGGCTCGGCCCCCCTCATTTGGTATTTTTCCAGCCATCTGGTTACACCCTTATTTTGTTCTAGTTTGGGGTCATGTCGGTACTTCCTCCCTAGTCAACATTTCCTTTTCCACGGACTAACATGGTGTTCCAGGACCCTCTGTTTCTGTATGCCTCTCTCCCTTTTCCGGCTTGGTCTTGACCTACCAGAGTGCTGGCCAATACCTATTTTTGATTAAAAAATATTTTTGGTTAAAAAAATACAAAAGCAACATTTCAAAGTTGCATCAATTCCATGGTCCAAATTCACACGCAAAAATCCGAGGTTAAAAATAAGAGTTATACATCCGGGATACCAAGGTTAAGCAATTGAATCTGTGGCAGCGTTCGACTTCGTGCAGCCGCTTACAACATAGTTCCCCCTTAAACAGTTTCCAGCTTTGCCACTTTCCGAACTTTCCGTAGGCTATTTAAACCGGTACTGCGGTATAAGAAAAATTCATATCATAGCAATAATGAAAAACGGTTTTCCGTATGGACCAGTATACCGCCCAACACAAGATTTATATATTACAGCTGTTTATCTGGGTAGCAAGTGTACTTTAGCTTAGAACAAAAAAAACACAATTTAACATTAGAACATGTGCATATTAAGGGTGAAAAACTAGTCATAATTTCTTCTGTTTTCTAAAAAGTTACTGACATCTAGTTGGATGACTAGATGAACATCGCTTCAGTTCCCAAACTTCTCCTCAGGGGCACCTCAGCTGTTTCATGATTTTGTTAAATTTCACCAACAGCTCAATTAAATAATTACATAAATTGGTTTAAAAAGTCAGTGACAGATTGACTAGCTGCATGAGGTGAGCTAGTGATTTTAGCAGAGGTTCTGAAATGGCTAAGCTGACACACTTTGACAGGCATAATATCATAGTTTTACACCAACATGAGGATAATCTAAACATCATTTTCTTTGCTGCCTAAGACTTGCACACTACTGTATATGTAGAAATACATAATATTCAACGGGTGTACTTACTTTTACATGGTACTGCACATAATTTATTAATCACAAATAAAATTGCAAGTTTACAGTAGCACAGTACACACAAGTAACCAAACAAAATACAAGATATTTGCATATTTTTACGTTTTTATTACATTCACAAATTTTTATAAACTTGGGGTTATCCAAATGGAGAAAATGTCCCCAAAAGTAAGGTAGTTTCTGGTCTTACCACACTTTGGGAACATTTTGGCCCCCAAATGTGATCTACGCAACACCCCCCCCCCCCCCAATACTAAACTTTAGGCTAACAGTGTAGAGAATGTCACAACTTATTGCACAGTTCTTAAACATACTAGTTATAGCAATGAATGAACATGCTTAAAGCAGTTCAGTGCCATTCCGATAGTAGGTCAACCCCCCTGTTATGGAGTGACTCATTGTAAAGTTTAAAGGCCGAAAGCAGGAACACCCTTTTATATGGGCCCTTGGAGCTGCACAGCTGTCTGTCTGTTACTGAAAGTGCGGCAATGTTTTCACCAACAATGAGGTAATTGTGTCAGTGATACACAAGAAAGACTTAGGACTTCTGTGAACAATAAAAACATGATCAGTGACTTGCTACATAATAATGGTCACATTACGAGCGCTACAATCTTAAGGCATAGCCCCCATAGCACCGCTATGCTACATCTTATAATATCTAGGAAAGATTGATCCAACATGACAAGATTCCATCAGAAATTTTCCTGTTCGCCTTTCCATTTCTGTATCTACAATAAATTCAGTGTAATCTAATGTGCTTTTATTTTCCTTATTGCCCTAATATGACGTAGGTCTAGGGAGTTAAGTATTATCAGGGACACTCTCCACTCATGCTGTAGCCTGTCCCAGCGGCTGGGCTGAGACTGATAAGCTGAGGAGAAGCTTCTGTCCCCAGCCCATTAGGATCAGTAACGACACCAAGTAAAATAAACTAGGGCCGCAACATGCAATTTAAATATTTTCGTAAAACTTTCTTATCTTTACTTTTTATATATTTCAGTATTTTTAGTATCTATTTTTATTTTGTTACCCTTTGCTACCTTTTTGTTCTGTGTCTGTTGTGTAGTCTGCAGTAGCAGTAATTTCATTTTACTGCTGGTGTACCAGTGCATTTATTTTGTCAGTACTGGCAGTACTGTACTCAGATAACCATTAATCTACAAAAGCCAGAGGAACTTACCACAAATGTGTTTCTATCCATTTATAGAACAAATGCTCCTTTACAGCCAGGGGAACGTATTTAGTGAAATACCCATTACAGTGTTCTTCACAAATAAAAGTCAGCACATCACATAGCACTTTGTTCTCAAGGACTTTGTTCATCTTATGTTTTGCTAAAAGCTGACATATCTGTCATAAAATGGTTTATTAGTTCCATCTTCTTTTCCCCATCTCATGTTACAATGGAATTTATAATAGTGCCAGGTAAAATGGGACATGAAAGTATAATTTAGGTAGAGCATTAACATTCTGAGTTAGAAGCTACTTTGAGATGATAGGATTCTGGGAGGCAGACAAAGGAATATGTGTGAGGTAACCTTAGAATGGAACCAGAGTTTCTAGATAATGATCAGAGACATAAATCAGAATAAAATGTAGAGAAACATATGAAGCATCTTCTGTGTGTTTGTGTACATGAGCCTTTGTACACACTGTACTGTATATACAGTATATGTCGCATCTTCAGAGTTTGGGATTCAAATCCCACCTCTGCTCTGTGTGTGTAAAGTCTGCATCTTCTCTTTGAGTCATTCAGGATGCCTCCTGCAGCACAGAGACATTCAGCCAGGCAGACTTCATCCATCTTCTAACTGGTTATCCTAGTCAGGCTTGCCGGAGGCCTGGAGTCTATCCCAGTATATTGCACAAGACTGGTTTACACCCTGGATGGGATACTAATCCATTACAGGGCACATTCACACATTATGGGAAATTTAGAAACACCGATTAGGATAATGACAAGCAGGGGCAAATTGGTCATTGGTAAGTTTGGGCATTTTCTCGGTGGGCCGGTCTGCCGAGGAAGGGATACCAGACCGTTTCTAGATCAATCACAAGAGATGATACTACTGTATTTCACTGATGGCCAACCGTTTGACCATGATCATCAAAATACACCAAGGGGACCCAGCAGAAATAAGCTAAGGAATTTTACACTCTGTCCCCCCCCCCCCCCCCCACACACACACACACACACTATATCCTTGTAGGGAATTTCCATTCAATTCCTTTTGCAAAACCTTAACCATAAGTAACCAAACAAGATGCAAGACTTTTTGATTGCATTTACAGATTTTTGTAAAATTGGTCAAAAGGTCAAAATAACAAGTGCCAAAAATGTACTATATGCAAAATTAAACACACAAAGCATACATGGGATTTGAACCCACATCACTCAGACGCATGAATCAGTGGTGAGTCCCAAAGAGCCACCATGAAACTACAAGCTACTATTACTTACACATTTGGACTTGCAACAGCTGGAGTATAGCATAGAATAGAATAGCTCTCACCTACAGGTATGATAATGGTGATGATGACGATAATAAACAACATAGCTAGATCTTGCTAAATAATCGTCTCTTAATTCTCTAAACTACATTTTTTAGGATTATGGAGGGGGTTATATTGTAATGAACAGAGGGACAGCACTGGATAGGGAAAATACAGATGGGTTAACAAATGCAGCTGACAAATACAATTGATTATTAATCACACGTTAATCTGAACGGACGAATAGATTTTATTTTCAAAATAGACTTTAAAATCTCATCGCTTGTTTTACCCTTCTAGTCTAAGATGATTTCTATGCGCCGTTCTGCCCCCCTCGGCTGCGTCTCGTGGACGTAAACGGTATTAATCCGCCAGTTTCCCGTCCAGCCTCTCAGCTCGTCTCTGCCCAGCTGATTCATTCTTCTTTTTTTCTCATCACGAGAAAGTTTCTTTCCTTTTAGTCGTCCTTTGTAGAGCTGAACACCCAAGCATGCCTAATCTAAAATCGTGTTTCGATAGTGGGCTGAAATTTATAGACTTCCTGGGAGAGGGGACGTCAGAAACCGACAAAGATAAACTTAAAGAGGTCTACGACAAAAAATTCAGATACAGGTAATGCAGCCTCGCGATGTGTCTAGTCGGTGTTTGGCCGTCAGGCTGCGCACCTGTGCCGATGGTCACCGGACCGCCAACCATATGCTATTTTTATCTGCATATGTGTGTATTCTGTATTATTTCTTTCGCATTACCAGTGGGTAACTAACTTCCTCGTTGTCTAGACTTTGCATAAAACGGAACTGAATCTTCTACACAGTGAAACCAGTGTGCACACATACACGCACCATTCACCCACCGACCCACCCATCTTAAAAACGCTTATCCTGATGTGGGTCTCTAAACACACATGCATTTTTCATTTTCTTCTTTTCCTCATAGAAATGGAATAAAAGAGCCGTCGTTTTCAAGTGTTATATTTGCATTGACAACTTTCGGCAGAGCCTATAGGAAGGGGAAGAAAATATATCTGAATACAAAGGTAAGGATATGATTTAATACCACAGGGTTGTGCTTTCTATACATACCTGGGACACACACTCAATCGGGATTAAATTTATGTCCTTTATAACACTCCTTTGGCAAACAGGACTCTGCGGAACTTTACTTTCTCGTCTGTAAACATGCAAGTCTTAAACGTACAGCGTTCATTATTATTAAGCACTGAACAAGTCGCTACCAATTGCCGGCGACATATGTACAGTCGCCCACGATATTCCGTCTTCTGTCAAATAATTCTGTGTCGTATTAGAATCTTAGATGTTGTAAACCGTAACATACTTTCGCACCGAGCAGCACTCAAAAGCAGCTGTCTTTGACAGTTTTGTAAATTGACTTGACACTACGATTGTGTTTTCTCTAGATGTGAGCAACTGCACAGGAAACACGAATGATGGTTTTTTTTTGTAATTTTTCTGTTATGTCTTATAATTTGCTTTTTCATCATTTGGTAGGTTTTGGCAGATATGTAGTTTTAGAACTGTTTGGTTAGTTAAGACAAATATTTGATTTTTACAGCTCACTAAAAATGACGGTTTCGTTTTCTGCTGGTTTCTTTTCATGTGACAGGCAAGAAATGAAACGGAAAGACCACAGCTGTGTTCTTTTTTTGTAGTTTTCTTTAACGGAAAGTATACCATTATTAGAAGGAAACCCCAAAGATGTCAGTCTTTTGCAGGTACTGCCAGGGTCTCACTGCTGCACCAGTCCTGTGCATTAGGATTCACTGTTGGTTATGCACAACACTTGTTCTTCATCAAATATCTGTGGTGGTTGGAGGTTTCCGTGTTTTTTTTTTTTCCAATTGCAGTTGCTAAAAAATTAGCAGCAACAGGTGGTGTCTTGTACTTTGTGGACGAACTAACAATGGAACTTTTTATAGTCATTTTATTTTTCCTGCACACTCACAAGGGTGAATTTAAATCATATTTTGGGTGATTTTGTTTTACCTTTGTCATATTATGGTTTTAATGTAAAATGTTAGAAGGTTCATTAATGGTAGTAAATACTGGATTATAATATCCAGGTGTTTGCTTTAAATCAGGGTTGGGGAACCTGATCTGCGGAGGGCCGGTGGGGGTGCAGGTTTTCTGGGTGGCCTCTCAGTCAGTCAATAACAGCGATGATCCCAAAAACCGGCACCCACAGCAGCCCTCCATGGAAATGACTCCGCACCTGAGTTAAACACAAAAAGAGGTCCTGTACAAAAATATAACTCAGCCACTCTCAGTATTGTTCACTGGTGTTTTTGAGATGTCTGGAAGCTCTTTGAATCTTCTGCTCATCTTCTTCCTTATGGTCCTAGGTGCATATCTGCAGTGGTGACCAATGGTCGAAACCACCTCAGAAGAACAAGTCCGCTGCTCAGCCTGTACCAAATGGGCGATCTTCTGATTCTTCTCTAGGCATGGCTTCCCCAGGTAGTGCTGTGCCCTCTGTTGGCACTGCCCCTGGGACCTCTAGTGCCTCAATGTCTGCATTAGAGCCAAGTTCAAAGGCTGTGAAGAAGCGGGTGAAGGCAGTGATCAGGGGCCTGCGGGACAACAGGTATAAGCAGAAATCTGGGCTGTGCACCCGTCTTGACGTAGACTTTTTTTTTTTGTTTATAGGGGTGAATGCCATGTGACTCCCTCTCTGTTTGTCTGTCTGTAACAGGAAATACTTCATCGCAAACAAGGAGGGAATTGTGATCACCTCAGACCATAAAATTAACAATGGCAAGATCAAGATCACCACCCAGTCCATCCAAATGACATATGTGGTGAAGTTCTTCATCCAAAGCAACGCCACCGATCCTGTCCACTTTACCTTGTACACGTTCCTGTGCAGGATGTGCTGCTTTTCACTGGAGGATGAGAAGAAGGTGACACCGGCATCTCCTTATCTCCTCAACCAAGGTAAGGAGCCGGCTACGAATCAGAAGGCTCCTTAGTTGAATTGTTGGTTTTTCATATTTTTGTTTAATTTCCATTTACTTCCATCCCCTTTTACACTGTGAGAGTTCTGCATTATTCTGTCCTATTTCCTTTCATTTTGACTCTTTCCTTCTCCCACTTTGGGGACATTGAAGTTTGGATACTGCTTGCTCAGTCATCCACTCTCCAGCTGTTTCCTTGACACAAAGTTTGTTGACAAAAGACTTTTCATCCTAAAAAGCTTAGAAATGCGACCGGTAACAAAATAAGGCATAAGAAGAACCATGAATTCCACAGTTCCCCCTTTATTCCTCATCATCCAAGGGCTTTTTGCCCACAGTTTGGTGTGTATCGCGGTTTTGGGGCCACAGTATATTATCTAACACCATCTGCTGTTGTATAATTAAGTTCTGGGTCTGGTAAATGAGACAGCTCCTGATTATTATGGAAAAAATACTGTCTTGTATTTGCGCCAGTATGTATAGGAAAATGACAGGCATACCATAATACCATGGCTCACGTGTGCATCGAACGCCGGGGGCCATACGGTACTGAATGGTTCAATTGTATAACATGTACCATTACATAGTAAAGTAAACGCTGCGACCAAACGAAATATGTTTATTTGGTAAAATACACCCTTCATTATTTGATTAAAGGGTGGTGTGTTTTTTTTTCTTCTGAAACGTAAGGATACAGAAACCTCACCGTTATAGCCCTACCATTAACCCTTAATAATATAATTAATAACAAGCTGAAAGGTGCATAGAAAATGCTATAATAGCTTATGAGTACTTATATCTACTGCCATGTGAACCACAGGCCTTTCACATGCTGTAGCATGTGACCTCGCCATGTGAAGTAGACTATTTGTTTCTCCGGCAAGCATCCAGCCTTTGATTATGGAACAAATTGATGACTGGTAGTAGAGCTGTGCGATATGGCATAAAATTCATATTGAGGTATAATTTGAACCGTAGACGGTATATATTGCGGTATATGATTTGATCTGTAAATTTCAATATAACTTTTTGAAAGGGAAATATATGTTCATAGCAAAGGTATTGCAGCAGGAAGTTGTATAGTAAAACGTTAACATTTCAAAGTAGTCATGAAGGTACAATATTTATTGTGCAAATCTGCAAATATAGAAAAAATATGAAAACATTTAAAATAACTTCACTGGTTTTATTTTATTAAAAACACAGGTTGGTTTTGCAAACTATAGGTAAGCAGAAAACAAGACACAGAACTAGACTAGTGTCATAACTCCATCTATATTAGTATGACCATCTCTCCCATAAAGGTCCTGCCAGGCAGAGTCCTGCAGGGCTTCGGGTACCCGACGGGTGACCCGCAAATTTTGTTGAAACAGGTGAAAATTATTCTGCTGTGTCGGATATCGGTTCGGGTCGGGTCGGAGGCAGGAGAGCTAAATTGCGGTTTTCAAAACATCATGTGCCAACAAAACATACCCTAGGGTTATATTTCAGTGATTAAAATCCCTGCATTCAAGATGGTAAAACGTAAAATCCGTATCAGTATCTGCACACGCATTCCCGGAAATCTCTCCCACTTTCATTTTCAAAAAACGCTTCCGATCTCCTCCAGTTGTTCGAAATGGAAGCTTATAAGTAGTCATGAGGCCATCAACTGTGGATGGTATCCTTTTTTTACACAGTAATATAAAGCAGAGGTCCCCAACCGCCGGGCTGTGGACCGGTACTGGTCCGCGGGTCATTTGGTACCCGGGCCGCATAGGAAAAAAATATTTTATTTCGTCGTATTTACCTCCCCCCCCCCCGCACTTTAAAGGCCGGTCCGTGAAAATATTGTCTGACATGTAACCGGTCCG
>JABFEA020000130.1:26277807-26289760 GCA_019775915.2 Cyphomyrus plagiostoma | reverse complement strand
CACATCCCAAACCAACCACGAGCGCGTGGAGGTTCTCGGTCACATCCCAAACCAACCACGAGCGCGTGGAGGTTCTCGGTCACATCCCAAACCAACCACGAGCGCGTGGAGGTTCTCTGTCACATCCCAAACCAACCAGGAGCGCGTGGAGGTTCTCTGTCACATCCCAAACCAACCACGACTGCGTGGAGGTTCTCTGTCACGTACTAAACCAATGAACCTGTGCAGAATCTCCAGCAGCCTGCTCTTTGGAATTGCTCCATGCCCATTTCTTTCACAAGGGTTGCAGTAACTATGATGCGGGGCTGGACTGTTTCATCCTCCCCTCGTCGGAGACCCTAATGGAATACAAGGTCATCGTCTCCACAGTGGTGACTGCTGGGAGGTAAGGGCTGATTTGGTGCTGCAGGTTTTAAGCTCAGCCATGTCATGTGTACTAAAGGGTTCAAAAAGGAAACAGGGAATTAGCTCTCGCTCGCAAAGAGCTGGCAGTGATACTCTAAGTGAAATAGGCGCTATGTTAATAACTGATGGGATTACGGTATTGGACAGTGTGCTGGTTAGTCTTGTACGTGAAAGTGTGGCCAGTCCCAGGAGAGGCCCGTGAGCAAGAGCACTTCAGCAAGGTCCTTCAGCTAAATTTGGAACCCTCCAGCTGAATAACTGGGGGAAAAATTACTGAAGGAAGCTACATGTTTTGTTAAGCCTGCCGTGCAACAGTATTAATGCATCTTTTGGCTGTTGAGCTTTAGAACATAATTATGCTGAATTGTTTTTCCTGGAGATTGTTGAGTAAGAGTTAAAGTCCTTGGTAGCTTGTAGCTGGGAAAGCTGAGAGCTTGACATTGTGGTGTGAATGATGACATTGTGACGTGAATGATGACATTGTCTTTGCCGCCCTGGGCAGGCTGGTGTCTGCCGGCATCCCCACTGGCCACTTCACACACATATTTGTGGACGAAGCAGGACATGCCATGGAACCGGAGTGCCTTATTGCCATTGCAGGTAAATGCTGAGAGGAAGGTTCTTGGTGTCTTTTTGATGAAAAGAAGTGAAGATTCTGCCAGGAGAATAAATGTCACATGACCAGGTAAAAACAGGCCACTGTGTCCAAATAGAGTTTTTTTTTTTGGCCGAGGTCAGATATTGTTGATGAAACTTTATGCAGCAGTACTGCATGTCTTTCCTTACAGAATTGAGACTAAGCCACAGTGTATGAGGACAGCAGGTGGAGTGTACTGATTCCCGGTGTGATTGTGCTTTTATATAGTTGAACAGAGCATTTAGCCCAGTTTTTATTGGCTTCTCAGACATAGTGGACAGTTTAGCAAAATAAGGGAAAGCTGTAAGCATTAAAGTATCCAGGAAAATGAGTAACATCAATCTGAGTAGGACTGGTTGATCCTTTTCTCATTTCCCCAGGCCTGCTTCAGCCTGGCACTGGGCAGCTGGTGTTGGCAGGAGACCCCAAACAGCTGGGCCCCGTCCTGCAGTCTCCTTTGGCCATGCAGTACGGACTGGGTGAGGGTTTACCGCACACTTACCGCCACATCCACATCATGCTGGGTTTTTGGACCTTCGGTCGGTCCCCTGCCTCGGGTCTTAATTGCTTCACTGAAGTCATCATTTAGATATGACAGAAATGAGCTGTCGATATATGCGACTGTATGTCGCAGAGGTAAGGTGGAAAGCAGCAGGACTCGGAAGTGGGTTAAAAATGAGTGCGCAGGCGAATGATGGTGATTATCCATCTGTGTGATTGATGATTGCAGGACTTTCCTTACTGGAGAGGCTGATGCAGTACAATCCTCTGTACCAGAAGGCGGAGCAAAGCGGAAAGTTCGACAGCCGCTTCGTCACCAAGCTGCTCCAGAACTACAGGTGCTCCTCCGCCTCCTCCATCTGTGCCCTCACCGGCGTCCCACAGAGCGGGGAGCAAGTGCTGACGTCTCACTGCCCCCGTCTCCCGCGCAGGTCCCACCCGGACATCCTCCACATCCCCAACCAGCTTTTCTACGACGCTGAGCTGCAGGTGTTCGCCGACAGGAAACTCCGAGAGTCGTTCTGTCAGTGGGAGCACCTGCCCCAGCAGGTAGGAGATCGTCAGTCACATCTCTCCTGGCCGGGGAGCTGCTCCATCAACCTGCAGGCCAAGGAGAGATGCAGGCCACACGTAGCATGCAGCATTTTTATGAACAAGCTGTCGAGGTGATTTTTCCAGAGGGAATAAAAGAGAAAAGACAAAACCCCATTCTGTCAGGATAAGGAAAACATTCCAAATTGTTCCTCACACCTTGTAATCAGGAATCTGGTTTATCTTATTAGTTTTGCTTCATAAAAAATTGCTAGGTCCGTGTGCGACTCAGAGGGTTTAGGACTATATCCCATGATGGGAAGGTTGCTGATTCGAATTATGGGGTCAGCAATCGGATGCTGCCTTTAAGTTTTACTTGCACGAAAATGACAGAATAAAAAGAAAGAATGGTTCTCTCTTTGAACCAATCAGATTGTAGAGGACGTGGGTCCAAGCAACTAGAGGGGGCCGGACCAACTAATCAGATGTCTTGATCCCACTTCCTCTAGCTGCTTGGGCAAACCTCCTCTTCAATTCTATACTATTAAGACTGCAGCTCTAAAGGGAGCCCATTTGACTGCTGCTATCTGGCCCCGTGTGGCTCCTCCACAGGGCTTCCCGGTGATATTCCACGGTGTGATGGGGAAGGATGAGCGTGAGGCTAACAGCCCCTCGTTCTTCAACACGGCGGAGGTCCACGAGCTCATGGAGTACTTGAAGAAGCTCCTCCCACCAGCGGGTGAGAGAGGCTCTGGCATCCTGTCTCCGAGTGAGATTGGCATCATCTCACCATACAGAAAACAGGTGGGTTTGCACCACTCGAGTGGCTCATGGGGTCAGGGGTGCCAGGAAAGGGCAGACCCTGTGCTCTCACCCTAAGCGTCGCTATTACGAATATTTGTATCATATAGGTAACGAGGAGAGATATGCGAACATCAAGAATTTGCTCTGTATTTCTATATACTTGGCAAATAAAGTATCATTATGATTATTATTGTTATCAGTGAACTCCGCTACCTGAAAATGTTCCAAAAAGAAATTTCCTGGATGCCAGGGGATTTTAATGGCGATATCAAATTTGTTGTGTTCAGTTTCCCTTCTTTTTTTTTTAATTATTGATTACTATACAGGTCGAAAAAATCCGGAAAGCCATCAAATTTGTAAAGGAGCTGAACCAGCTGAACATTCAGCATCTGACGGTACATTTGTACTTATTTCTCATCAAAGGTATTCTTGGGAAATATAAATTAGACTGGAATCATAAACAAAAACACTGGGATATAAAGTATCCTCACTCTCCTAGTATCTACATGCTTTTGGCTCCATGTGTGTTTACTTATTACATGTACAAAAAAATAGTGTGTGGTTATCCATAGATTTAGGTAATGAGAGCACAGAGGTCTGGTGGACTTGAGGGTCTTGCTGTCCTCTTTCAGGTGGGATCAGTGGAGGAGTTCCAGGGCCAGGAGCGCAAGGTCATTATGGTCTCTACTGTGCGCAGCAGCGCCACCTACGTCAAGATGGACCAGGACTTCAACCTGGGCTTCCTTACCAATAAGAAGGTACGCGCCGCCTTCCTCTGCTGGGTTCTCTTCGTGGGAGCTGGGAAGGAGTGAAAATGTAGACTGTTTGGAGGTCCTTGAGGACTGCTTTGAGGGGTTTAGGGGACCGACGTTCCTGTAATAACCTTCATCGTATTTAAACACTGGCGTTTTAACAGCCATCTAATTACCTCATTAGCAGAACCACACAGGTACAAAAATGACATACGTGTACAGTATTTTCTGTTTCATTTAGAAATATGAATAACTCTTTTTTTTTTTTTTGCAGTACAGATGCTTCTCTACTTACGACTGAAATTGAAATGTTCCTAAGTCGTTATTCAACATAATTTTAAGGTTATACACAAGTACAAATAACTAGGATGCTGGGAGTTCGCACGCTACGCTGCTGTGCGGTGGGAGTAGCGGCCAGAAGTTGTACTGGGCAGAATTGGCGCATGGAAAAAAAAAAAAATGTATGTTGTGGACAGGAAACGGGAGCCCAATGAACACAATTTGGACTTGGTCTTCATCGTTCGTATATCTGAAAATTTGTCAGTAGAGGAGCGTCTGTAAATTCTGTTATTTTTGATAATCATCGCTATCTTCAGGTGGTTTGCTTACAGATTGACTGTAGACATGACCATGAGCTGCTTTGGTTGACATTTCAGAGGTTCAATGTGGCAATGACCAGAGCCAAGGCCTTGCTGATTGTGGTAGGAAACCCTGTCATTCTCTGCAAGGACCCCACCTGGAAGCGGTGAGTGGCAGCCGCAGAGATTGGACCTGGGGAAGCATATGGGCTCCCATGACCTTCATACAGTGGTATCTTTTATTGATTATTTTCTTTAATTATATCACCAGTTAGGAGCACTAGTGCTCAGTAGACAGCCTCTTCTTTCTATGGGAGGATCCACATCATAGAAATACAGCTGCGGCTTATTGCTGGGATTTAAACCTGTTATGTTTTGGTCCAGTAACTCTGACAAAGTGAGCAGAACCTGAGCGTGATTTTGTATACGGGTTCTTCCAGGTTCATTCATTATTGCAAGGAGAGAGGGGGTTGCACCGGGTTTGACTTGGCCGAGGTGGAGGAGGAAGATGATGTGCTGATGCGACTGGCTGCTCTCAGCATCCAGCCTGAGCCGGAAGGTAGGATCAGTACCAGCCAGTCTCATGGTGAACCTCTGTGTGTCATTTAAAAAATGAAGTCACAGATGAAATGTGCTCACAGATGGTGCCTTGAAAATGCCTGTCTTACCTTCTCATATATTCAGCACAGGGACCTCTTAAAAAATGTTTCAATAACACATTTTGGATATTTGTGACAGCTTTTTCTGTGGGCTTTTCTTACACATGACAGACCCACAATTCATTGATAGCTACTAATGGGATGCAGGCGAGTCAGTTTGAATCTTTATGCATCTGAAGCTAGTGTGCTGCCCATGACGCGTGCTACACAAGTGTGCTATATAACACCGCTTAATCATGTCCGTACTGGAACCTTTTATTTCCTGAAATAAAGCACTGCATATATTTAAATAGAATAGGGATAGTCCATTTAATGGCTGAAAAAAAATGAATTTAAATTTAGAAATATAGCAGACAGAAAACATGAAACTTTTGTGTTGTGGACTCCCTGCAGTCCCAGTACCAGTAAAGTGAGGGTAATATGGCCTCCTGTCTCGTCCCCTATGGCAGTGGCTGAATCCAGAATGGAAGAACCACCTTCTGTGCCCTGAACAGACAAGCAAGCTGGTCTCCGGTTTGATGAGCCATCATGCGAGTGGAGGACCATAGCAAATCCTGGGTTTTTCCACTGTGCTAAGATGCATAGAAACGATTCTCTAGTAGACAAGAGCTGCCAGCTAATCCAGTTTAGACCTCTTAATTGCTGCATCAGATACTTCTAAACAAACACAGAATTTATTTTTTTGCAAGTGCCTTTACCTGTATTTGGAAAATTTTAGAATGTACTTTGAATTAAGTAATAACTTCACAAATTATGCCTTAATTTTTAATAGTGCTGTTTATGAAAACCATTTAGTGTAGATGCAGTTCTCTGCTTCCCTACTTGAAAGGGGAATCTAGTTTCTAGTGGTTGTCAGGTTGTTTCAGTCATGGATGGTTAATCAGACCCAGCCCGTCTGCTACATTTTTAGCACCTACCTGTTTTTTTTTTTTTTACTTGCCGTTTAATAATTTGTGTCAAGAATTATAAACCTCCTAACACTGACAGCTGCAAAATTTGAATTAAACTGTGTGGGTTGTTAAAATTCTGCCATTCTTGGTAAGGTTCATTTTCATATGCATGTCAGGCTAAAATCAACTGACAATCATAAAGCACTTAAATTTCTGTATTCTGTTTGGATTTATGCCTTTGGAGAATGTAAGTATGTGTATCATAATACCCCAGTTTCTCTTCAGAGGTATCTTGTTAGAAACTTTTTTTACTTGATGAAGTAATAGTTGTTAAAATTAAGCTGGTCACACTGTACATTAGGATGAATTTCTGTAAATGTTATAATGTTGTAATGTTAATGTTTCCATTAGACACCTTTTTATCCTTTAATTGAAAATAAGATTCATAAGCCAGCACTCTTTGGCAAACACCAGGGACACACAGGGAGAAGCCCTAGTGGCTAGATGGAGAATTGCACTTTATTCGACATAATACTTGTGGTTTGATGCATTGGCAGGTTGGAATTTCAGAGGTCCATTTCCAAGTATTTATTATTTTAATGTTTCCTAGCTTTTAGGACTGTGTGATGGTTTATGTTATTGATTCTGTCAGCCAGCAGTAACAAACATCAGTCAGGAAAATCAGGATCAGCTGCAAGAAAATGTGTTTATCTGTAAAATTGTCATCTGTAGAAGTTCTTTCTTAGCATAATTTCCTGCTGGCAACCGCTGTGGGGATATCATTTCCATGGTTTTTAGCCAGATGAGCAAAGTGGCAAAGCACTATGCTATTGGACCAAACTGAGGTGGACCCTGAGGTGGGGGCTGGAGATCCACCAAGCCTCTGTGAGTGAGTCACTTGGCACAGAATGCTTATATATGAGAAATCCTGTTTCTAAAGCTGTTTATTAACAGTGCAAACCTTGTTACAGCACCATATACTGCCCTAGTGGCCATATAGATAAATTCACAAAACATAATCTGTATAACCCAGCATCTGTGTAACCATGTATTGATTAATACTAATTAATCAACCTTTTGTATCTTACCATCTCGCAAAACAGTGACCTGTACACTTGCTTAACTAGCTTATAGTTCTGCTTTCAGTTTCAGAATGATTGGACTTTGGGGTATTGGTTTATTAATTAAACCTTCAAACTCCATGCCCCTGATTCCTTGGATGTTTCTGTTTGAGGGTTTGACTGATGGCTTACAGATCACCATTACTGGCACATTAGCAAAACTATTGTTTTTCTCTTCTGATATCATCACATGCCTGATGAGACCAGTCCATGCGAACAATATGATGTCTGTTGCCTGTGTTGGCACTGGATTAGCACTTTAAACCTAATCAAGGGTACCACTACTGAATGTCTTCACCTATAATTTTGCAGTACTGTGTTGGAGGTGCGCTATAAATCTGAATGATGAATACTGATTATGTAACTAACCTTTATAAAGTATGTTGTCCTTTATAATCCTTCCCCATATCAGTACCTTCAAAAAGGAAATACGGACGCGCCTTACGAACTTTCAGACATAGGAATGAAGAGGACTGTATGTCCAAATTGTGTTCATTAGACTCCCGTTTCCTGTCTGCAACATAATTTTTCATTGTGCCAATTCTGCCTAGTAGTTTTGGCCGTTACTCCCGCCACGTAGCGTGCATTCTCCCAGTATCCCAGTACTTTGTATTTGCGTATAGCCTTAAAATGATGTTGAATAACAACTTGCGTTCCAAACGGCCGTTCGTAAGTTGAAATGTTCGTATCTCATTCATAAGTAGAGGAGCATCTGTACTATCTCCCAAAAAACTGACGTTGCCCCGGTTCAGCTCTGTATAGTCTCTAGCTACTTAGTGCTGTTCAAGTGACAAAGTAGAAACTGTCATGCTAGAGAGAAGCATGAATTACATTAGTCAGGACTGGGTATTCAACTTAAGTCAAAAACTTGTCAAAGAACAAAGAACTTTCATCTAGTGTTGGGCGGTATACTGGTTCATACTGAAAACCATTTCTTATTATGATGTGAATCTTTTATACCGCCATACCGGTCTAAATAGCCTACACAATGTTCAGAAAGTGGCACAGCTGCACCGCTAAAAATCTACTGCTTAAGATCAGAAACGGAAAATTATAGCTGACGCTGGAGTTGAAAATAATGAAATACTGAGGTTATCAAAATATCAATTCTCAGCTACTAATCAATACTAAAAATTAGTATCGGATTAGCTACTCATTTCCACCATTATTGACACCAACAGTGTGTTTTTCACCTCATTCATCACACAGCACCACTACAGCGCAGGTGCGTGTACACTCACGCAGCCCCTTCCCTCCCCTCCTTTCACTAGCCGCTGAACACATTCGGGCTGGTTAACGCTCGCATACCGAGTTGGCCAGTTGAAGGCACTTTGCAAGCTACTTTAGTGTAAAAAAAAAATTAAAATTAAAAGTGCCGTTTGGAAGTGTTTTGCAGATGAGCATGGAAAAGCTAAGGATGTTGAATAGTGCTACAAATTTGTGGCGACAGTCAAGTAGCACGTCAAACTTGGCGAAACATCTTA
Organism: Cyphomyrus plagiostoma; assembly: GCA_019775915.2. Classification (NCBI taxonomy): domain Eukaryota; kingdom Metazoa; phylum Chordata; class Actinopteri; order Osteoglossiformes; family Mormyridae; genus Cyphomyrus; species Cyphomyrus plagiostoma. The sequence continues at coordinate 26,281,398 of JABFEA020000130.1, read as the reverse complement.
TATAGATTGACATCCTGGTCTTTATGAGAAATTTTGTGAGGATAGTAAGGCTCATGTTCCAGCAACACTGAACTATTAAACATGAAAAATGTTAACTTGGCTGGCGCACACCTTAACATTAGCCGTTTATCTATAAGCAGTTAGCCAAACACATTAGTATGTTATCATAAAGGTAGCAGATAGACACAATGGCTAATAATAAAATAATGTGGGAATTATGCAAAAATGTGTCCTGTTTAGTGTAGTAAATGCCCAGTCATACTTTCATACTTTATAAAAATACTGTCTTATACCATGAAACCAATATATCTTTGAAAAATACCATGATATGAATTATTGGTCATTACCGCCCAGCTCTACTTCCAGCCCTCCATTTTCTGAAACTGCTTGTCCTGTTCAGGATCATGGGGGTTCCTGAGCCTATGGGCAATTTGGTTATTCTAGTTAGCCTCCACGTGTTTTTGGACTGTGGGGGGAAAAAAAACCAAAGTACCCAGAGGAACCCACCTAACGCAGGGAGAACATGCAAACTCCACACACATGTAACCCTGGCAGAGACTCAAACCCAAGTCCCACAGGTATGAAGTGAGAGTGCTAACCACCATACCACCCCAAGAAAAACCACTTGAATTGTCTTATTTAAATATTTGTCAACTTGACTTGCTGCTTTACACAAGCTATTTGGAACCTGCAGGAAATGGCACATCTAGTGTGGCACCATCAGTCACTCAGTCTAGCTGCTCCTCAAAAACAGGAGGGTCTTTTATTGAGGAAAAAGCAAAGTTACACGATGGGTTTCATTTTATCTAAGCACACCATACTGGCTTCTGATGAGATTATTGGGTACATGAATTACGATATATAAAGGGGAAAAAAGGACAAAGATTAAATACTGGAAAGCATGTTTAATTAAATGTCCAAAAATAATCCCCCACCCACTTTATCACCATTAAGTGGAGCCTTTTCAAAGTGATTAATACACAGATAAGCGTTTTAGATGGTAATGACAGATTTGGAAATCAGGCGAGAGCGACAGGATTTAGCAGAAGAGAGGTACTCCCACCTGAGGAGCTGTCTCCAACTCTGCCAGTAAGACGCTGAGTGTACCGAAGTAAACATGAAAATTATTGGAAATTTCAACTTAAGACATGACACACCATACCTTTATTTGGCATCTGTGTGAAAACTGGGCGGTCAGGCCTTGTTTGACACATGACTAATACATTTACATTTGCAAAGGATTAATCTTGCATTGGATCAGACCTATTGGGAAGGACCACAGACAGTTCTGAAATTGTGGGTTGTAATAATTGCCGGTTTCCACCTCTAAACTGAATAGCCCCCTGCAGTATGGTTTAAATTAAAAAACTGTTAGTAATCGTGTTCCTCTCAGCCTTGTACTCGTGCAGCTTTGGTAACGTTTTCCTCTTGTATTCTAAATGGTCTTTTGGACATGTCTGGCAGAAATAAATAAAACAATTGGCTACATCAGCGGCAACTGAAACCGAACGTGCAGCGGGTGTCTTGGAGACAAAGGACATCACATCGTTTCACCACCGACAGGCGGACAATCTGAAGCTTTGCCATTCCTTGACTACGGAACACGGATGTGACCGTGCTCTGAAAATAACCCATTTTCCTCCCTCGTTACCAGCTATGTCGGCGAGCCGAGGATGCAATCACACCCAGGGCCGACGACAGAAAGGAAGGGGACAGGGGAGGTTTTTCCATTGACACTGAAAATAGGTCAATTCCATGCAGGCTCATAATTCACTGGGTCTAAAAGATTTTCACCCTACTACCATTTCTGCTGTGATGCTGAATGTGGTCTTTAAAAGAGCGCCAGATCAGTTTGTACATGAGCCACCCATGTGTGAAACTCATACCAGGAGGGGAGTCATAAGACAGACATTGGTAGAGCCACTTGTCTGTGTACACAGTCATACAACAAATTTATTATCCTTCCTGCATTGTACAAATTGGCAGATATTCTGGTGGGGGGGGGGGGCGGGGCTAGTGTAAAGAACAAAAAAACCCAGAAAATGAACAACTTCAAAAATATCAATTCCTAACCCATCATGAAGCCCAGTCTTTCATATGTGCGTATATGCATTCCCACATTTTTTTTTGGCGTGAAATGTAAGATTCAGTACAACAATGCTTTTTTTGGGAGGGGCAGCTTTTTTTTGGGAGGGGGGTGACAATTGCTGACTGGCATCCAGCCACCCTGCCTCACAACAGCAGGCAGCCACCCCTCTTCTTGCGCTTGCGCACTTGCAGCGCTGCCCTGGTGGCCATCTCGAACACCTCCCGAACCCCATCCTTGGTCTTGGCTGAACATTCCAGGTAGCCGAAGGCACTGATGCGGTTGGCCATGTCCCTTCCCTCCTCCGGTTTAACAGGTTCCTGCAAAGGTCCACAGATATTGCATTTATTGACAATCATTGTCTTTTACTAAGGAAGTTCAGACTGACCACCCAGGTCATTGCATGGCAGCCAGCTGGCCATCATGCCTGTGAACTATTTCAATAATATATGTCACTGAACAGTTCTCATTCTGAAAACAGAACAACAAAATCAGAAAGTGTTGTCAGAACTGACTGGCTGGCTGATGCAGCTGACAACTGGATGGCTCCACACCCATAATGAATGCCAGCTGCCCTATCAAGTATGGCCTTTATTTCCTGTTGCTATCGGGCATTAACCCATGATGGAGCTTTACACTCAGTTCTTGCTCCGTTGATCACTTCCCCCTGAACCTGATGGGCTTTTAAACCAGCACTATCCGGCCCCTGAACCTGAATGCTGCTGACAGATTCATGGCACCGAGCTGGAGTTATTGGAGCACAATGCTGTATTATAACATCATTTCAAAGGGAGCTCATCTATGCAGGATCTATTCAATTTTATTGCTGAAACGCTCTACTCCAGAGGGGGAAAGAAACCGCAGACCTAGTCATGGAATGGTGTTTAACAAAAGTCAGAAACGTAAACCTGATGCCAAGTACTCTGCCAGTAAAAATTCCCAAACCAGTTTTTGGTTGCGTGTCTGAACTTCCTGCGTTTCTATTTGAACAGCACAAGCAAAGATGGGTGATGCCAATTAGCAGCAGCGTTAGCTAACGGATGGAGTCAGAAAGGGACCTGCTTCATCTTGGCCAGCTCTCGCCGCGTGTGCTCGTCGTTGCGCAGATCCTTTTTGTTTCCCACCAGGATGATGGGCACATTGGGGCAGAAATGCTTCACCTCCGGAGTCCACTTCTCTGGGATGTTTTCTGTGGGGTGCAGATCATAAAATGTAGTTACCCGAGATCAGTGGTGATCATAGATGTTAAGGAAACACTGACAATAATCTTGTTTTACAGCTAATCCAATCAACTAATATATCTTTCCAAAGATTACTGCTTATGGAAACATTTATTTAGCTTTATTTCACTTATTTTACTTGATTTATTCTATCCTTCTACACTCACCTAAAGGATTATTAGGAACACCATACTAATACGGTGTTTGGCCCCCTTTCGCCTTCAGAACTGCCTTAATTCTATGTGGCATTGATTCAACAAGGTGCTGAAAGCATTCTTTAGAAAT
>JABFEA020000130.1:26265442-26277707 GCA_019775915.2 Cyphomyrus plagiostoma | reverse complement strand
TGTGATTTGTTGATTAGATAATTGCATTAATGAGAAATTGAACAGGTGTTCCTAATAATCCTTTAGGTGAGTGTATAATTTCATTGACCTGTATGTTAGCTGCTTCTTTCTTTGGGTTTAATCTTGTATGTGAAGCACTTTGAGCTGAATTCCATGCATGAAAAGTGCTACATAAATAAAGATTATTATTTCGACATTTTTATTGAAGAAATTCTAGATAGGAGTAGTAGGTAGATAATGGCCTTGAACTCGGTGGATTGGTTTATAATCCAGTATGAACCTTAACCTGGTTAAACAAAGGGTGACAGTTTGGGTAGAACAGCCCTGATTTCATATCTTCAGCCAGCACAATCAAAAGCTGAACCTGTTACCAGATGCCAAATCAAATCAGAACACGCACTGTCCAGTGCTAGGTGTCCCGACACCATACAGAAGTGACTGAGCCCCTCAAACTGTTAGAAAGTTGTGAGCGGTCTAATCTTCATCCTATTAGCTTGATTTTCAGGCAGCTGCAGAGGCTAATTGTGAGTCAGCCCACTCATTCGCTTTGTGGTGGATTTCAGTAGCTTGGTGGGGCTTCAGTATTTTTAGCCATCGTTGCACAGAAATTCAGCAGAACCAGAATCAGCGAGACGTGGAGCATGCTGCTCGGTGCCCCCGCCTTACATTGGAAGCCAGTGTGAGTCATAGCAGCCCCTTCCGTGCCCACAAGCAATGCGACTGCTGCCTCTGCTAGATCCCGATAAGACATGAGCATGACTCAAGATTATAGGATCCCCCGGAACTTTCAATAGCATATATATATTGTCCCACTGTTGCCCTCTGCCAGGAAAACTCCCATACCACCCCCAAAACACCGGTAGTTGCAATAATTTCAAATATTTTGTGTCAGGTGAATGTGGTTAATTCAGTCATTAAAACTGATATGACCTTTTACTAGCTTACCATGTGATTATATTGCCAAATACAATACTGTAGGTAGCAATGTTTCGGATTTCAGGGAAATGGAAATCCCAGTCACTTTCAGCCTTCGGAGGTATATTATGTCCTTGTTATAAGTGTAGTTAACCAAGACTAGCAATTGTACCATGATCAATGCCCTTGTGGACAGTGGAACGTTGGGCATGATATGTTGGGTACTCACCCAAACTGTCAGGGCTGTCGATGGAGAAACACATGAGGATGACATCCGTATCGGGATAGGAAAGGGGCCGCAAGCGGTCATAGTCTTCCTGACCTGCTGTGTCCCACAGTGCCAACTCCACCTGTTACACATGGAGGTAGGTGGTTACAGGACCCCCTCGCCTTCTACAGTATTACCCAGATCCCATCATCCCATTGAAAAAGCCAAGCCATCATTTCTGTCCTGCCCAAGTAAAAACTGGACTGGATGAAGAACAAACTAGCACTGCATTTTTTCCAACTGGGATTAAAAATAATAATAGAAATATTAACTGGCAACACAAGGATCTCCTGTTTTAATATTCTTTACACGGGGCAGAGATTTTGGCGACTTTTAATCACATGATACAGCATAACCAATGGAGTTGATCGGCTGCCCTAAAGCACTGGGGGTGTGAAATTTGATATCTTTGAAGTTCTGGGGCATTTAAATGAAGAGTAAACCCAGGGGCCCAAAGAAAATGGGACAGGCAAGAGGGTGACTGTCATCAGGACGGCAGGATCTGGGTCACAGCTCTAGTCTTGGACAGTCACAAGCTAGAACAATTCTCACCCCCCCTGTACACTTAAATCCCCTCAAGAGAAAGGAAGGGACTCATTCAATAAACCTACCAAGTCATTAAACTGGGTGATCAAGAGTTTAGGCAGAAAACAAATCAGAAGACATTCTGATTAGATGACTGTGGTAATGATGTGGTTTACCTCAATACAACCCACTATTTATGGAAAAGTTATCGTTTCCATACTGCTTTGATAGGTCTGTGATAGACAAGCAGTGAGCAAATATACAATAAGCAATGGTTAAAAATATTGAACTATGCCTTTAAAAGGACATGCGAAATTGGGAAGAACAGCGCATAACTAGAAACATCAGTTCAATTTGAGCTAAACATAGAAATAGAACTTCTCAGAGAGAAACAATGAAAAAAAAAAAAAAAAATGCTCTCGAGGGGTGGATTTAAAAACAGAAACCGAGCTTCCTGATTTTGTCAGTTCATTTTACAGCAGGGGAATTCTGGAAGAGTGGCCTCTTCGGGAGAGGTGCGCTCGAGGGATGCCACAGCAGAGCAATCTCCCTGTAGCTCCCATGGGGACAGAAGCAGCACCCCTCGCCTTCCATAAAAGGAGACGAGCTCCATCTTTATCAGCCCCGGCTCTGCAGGGTGCTGGGGTGCTTTCCCAGTCGCCGCAGGAAGCCGAGAAACAGCCATTTCCTGTTTCACCAAGCCCTGATTGTAACAGCAAACATCCTACCGTCACGCCTACGGTCATATGAGGGGCTCCCTCCTTAGGGGAGTGTTCAGCCCAAGTTCTGAGGTCATTTTCAACACTGAATAACAACAATCCTGAAGCTGAAACTGTTTTACATTCACAATTTTGTTAATAACTAAGTTGGTAAGCACAAAAATATTTACTGCCTACGAGCTAAACTGGAAAACACATTAAAGGTGACTAATGCACTGTGCATAAGCAGGTCATTATCGGAGCTGTAAAGACATGGACAGTGTACAGTTAAAAATAGCCCGTGTGCTCTCCTGACAATCTTGGTTGCTTGTTACAACAAAATTAGATAACTCTGCTGTCTGGGCTCACTCAAGGCAGAAGCATGTATGGTCCAGTCCTCCCGCTTACTCCCCCCCCTGTATTTTGTCACTTGCATTTGAGTCACCACAAAAGGTTAGGGCCAATATAAAGGGTTTTTCCTCTAGTGTTCTCCTCCACATTGCTGAATAAGACGCTGACGGTAACTTCGGTGCCACCCTGGTTTTGCCCGAGGAACAGTGGACAAACCCTCACGTCAAAAGGTTGCAGTAAAGCTAAAAGAATTTTAAAGCGACATGCCAGGATAATGTCACTGCGAGTGTGAGTTGTTATCCTGAGGTATTTGTTTATCAAGTGAACAGAAAGATATCCAATAAAATCTGTTTAAAATTTACTGAAAAGGCACAATAAGGCACAATACGATATGAAAAGTACAACCTTTCAGTTACCAAAAAAAAAAAAACTGAAGCTGAAGCACAAACAATTCTGCCTAAATTAAACATTTAAAGACAGTAATGACACATAAACAGGAAGTCTTTGCCACCTAGAAGCCGCCGTTTGTTGTAGGCACGTTATAATCATATGAAAGACGTGTCATTTTTCTGCAACCTCCGTGTGTTGGGCGGGGCACCCACCTGCTTGCCGTCCACCTCTATATCAGCGATGTAGTTCTCGAATACAGTGGGAACATAGACTTCAGGGAACTGGTCTTTACTGAAGACAATGAGTAGGCATGTTTTTCCACAAGCTCCATCCCCCACGATTACAAGCTTCTTCCTGATGGCTGCCATCTGCGGACACAAGTGACAGTTTCAGTCAGTATGGCAGGACAGGGGACTCCACAGAATCATGTGGTCTCCTTAGGTACAACAAAATACAGTGTCATATTTTAAGTATAATGCAGCATGTTACATCATATATCGTCAGGGAATTACAATATTACCGTTTACATACAGTACCAGAGCACAAAGTTAGGCAGTATTTTCCCCAACCATTTCAGTATTGAAACCAGTCACATTCCTCTCGTTTATATACCCTACATTGTGTTAGTTTGACTGAGCACCACTAGCAGCACTAGCCTGTTTCTCCCACTAAACTGAGATGATAATGTAGAAAAGAGTGGGATATTCCAGGAAGCAAACATATTATATCTAACAATAATAACAATATTAAAATACAAAAATACAAGTCCCCTATAAAAAAGAAATCCCTGCAGGTATAAAGACATTGTTGGTGTGTCAGTTTTCTAGCGCCTTCCCTACTACATCCTCTAAAAGTTCATTGGAAGTCTTAACCTTAAAGAAATGCAAAGCCACCTAAGAAATTAGCCACTGTTTTGATCTACTCTAGTAGTCTTACAATTCGGTTACGCCCATAATGCACTGGACATTTACTCTAAACCAATCATTATGTAATTTAACTTTAAAGTCTCAGGGGAGAAGAGTAATTTGCAATGGGCTACTGTAAAATAGCACAATTTACACGACTGAAAGCAGAAGCAAGCCTGGAAGAATAAAAATATATCTTTCAGAACTGAGAAAAAAAGACAGGAGGGGGACACAGGGTGAGGAAATGGAAGCAGAGGAAGGTGATAAAGTCATTTTCTAAGCTCCACCCTGTTCCTTCAGGGAAATGAGCAAATGGCATCCTGGAAACTCAGCAGCAGCAATGGATCCCCTAGCCCCCCATCTGAGGAAAGCTGTACTTCTGGCCCTCAGTTCACTCAGACTGTACAGCTACCATTATTCAGTCTTCTCGTTTGGTATTCACCTATACACTCTCACATAGAGCTGGGCGATATGGCAAAAAAAAAAAAATTGTCAATATTTTTTCCTGTATTGACCAATATCAATAATTATCAATATTATGGTTTCACAATGCTGTTCCATGTAATAATGTAATAATCAAAATAATATTAAAATAACCCTATTCTGACAAATAAAATGAATACATTGAAATAAACAATATTAGTAAACAAATACTTATTTTCAAACAAATTTTACTGTTTACATACAAAATTCCCTTAAAATTATAAAAGGTTATTGATTTTCAAGTATTCAAAGAAACATAGCTCAAATGAACAAAACCATATAATAATGTAACAATGTGCAAAACTGTATAATATTGCAAATATGTTAAAGGGCAAACATAAAATAAAGCAGGACAGAACTGACTGCAGCAAGTATCTTCCTCTATTCTTGGTCTCTTAAAAACTTTAAAATTCTGAGGTAGAAAAGTATCTAAACCAAACAAAAAAACACTTATTCAAAAAAAATGCCAAATCACGGTTAGTTTTTTTGTCCGGCGCTGCAAAACGTCACCACGCATCACCATGTCACATGGTATAAAATCCTCTAGACCAAGAGAGACCGTGTAGCACCTCTCAGCCAGCTGCACAAACTGGAACCGCCTCCATCATGACACAACTTTGCCCTTATTGGCTGAAGATTTTTAGTCACATGCATAGCATTTTTATCCCGGGAAGTACCAATGCGTTCTGCTATTTCTCCCGAAAAGCACGTAAAACAGTGAGAACTGGTTTTATGGGCTGATATTTGTACCACTAGAAACAGAATAGGAATTTTGTATATTTGAATCTGCAGTTATCCGCATTACAAAACTGAATCTGAATTTAATAGTTTGAATCTGAATTCCAGTAACTCGAAATAGCATTTATCCTACCTCTAAAATTTCAGATCGCAAATTCAATTTCAATCTAGTGCAACACACATCCGGGTCCTTGAGAAAAAGTAATCGACCGCAGATTCACAACGCAACTTCTGCCTGTCGGGGTAAAGAGGAAGTGTGTGCCAGGGTGTAGCAAGCACAAATGCGGGATCATAATAAAAATTAAGCAGAACACCGGCACTGCTATATCTTAATCTTTATCACTTTACCACTTCTCACAAGTTGCCAGTACTCTGCTACTCAGAGATAAGCGTCACGCAAGAGTGGCGGGGCACCGCGCGCAGTACCGACAGTGTTGTTGAGACGCTTCTGTTGTTCAAAACACCCCGCCGCCATTCTCACGGTCAATACAGCGACACTTTTATTTCCTCCACTTCGAGCACTGCTTATACAAATCACCATGTTAAACGCCAGTCCAATTGATGCTTCCGGTTATTAGCACAGTACACAGAGAGTGCTGTAGACATTCAGCAGACCAGAAGTATATCACCTCAAACCCTCTTTTTAACTTTACATTTAAATCAATACAGGGGTATGTGCATCGATGCACTCATGTTGTGTTTTTTTCTTCCCCGCCAATCAGGAGTCAGGAGCCACTTGTGCGAATCTTCAGATTCAGCTTTTATTGCCACAGTGAGGTTACAGCCAAGGCTGGACACCCTGCAGGAGTGTGACCAATACTCTTTTACACCAATTTATATACATTTTCTTATCGTGTAACAATATCTTGTCACTTAAGCATCATCATTTCTTCAACCATTCACCATCATTGTTTTCTCCCTTGATCAACACCCCTAGATGATCAATCATCCTTTTTAATATTTGGTCCCTCGGCTGAACATAACTAGACATGGTCAGCCACCATTATGTTTTTTTAAATACCCAGCCATGAATTTCTGCGAATCCCTTCCGTAGCAAACCTTGCATCGGTCTTTGTCAGTCACGTGTCTGCACTGTCTAACATGCCCCCATTCGCCATTTTGAGTGCATCGCGGATGTAAACACATTTGCTTAATATTTCATATTGAATGTTTTTTTTCTTTTTTCTCCACAAAAATGTTGTGCAATGTGTGTAATGTTTTATGTAATCAGTTATAGGCAATTTTCACTGACAAAACACGCTAAGTAATGCAGGTGTTTAAGAAAGGAAAATTAAGAACGCCACAAAAATGTCATTACTTTATTGGTCATATTTACATTCTCTATGCATTATGTAGTGCTAAATAATATGCCATAGTCACAAACTTAATACTGATTTCCGCCTCATATCGGCGAGGTTAATATTTCAATTATTATATTTTTTCATGTATTTGATCTTTTTACACGGAGCCACTACACACAATAGTTTTATTCACTGGTAACAGTTTGTATCTGGAGCTGGTTAGTGTAAAAGAAGTTATGTGCATGTAAGTGATATTTATATTGATTTTTCTACACCCTTCTGGCAGTGCTGCTATTGCAGTCAGGTCTCGCAGAGAACGAGGAGCAGAAGTTGTCTGACTTGGCTGCAGTCAGCTTATACTTCACCCCTGCAGCCACCAGCAGATTGCACTCCACGTCATGTCAGCTGCAAGCAGACCTAAGCCCAAGTCGATCGCACCCATTGCTTCTTTAAGGGAGGATGGGCAAATTTACAACGTCGGTGATGGGCTGTTGTGCTGGCGTTCAGTAAACCTCTGTTCGTTAGGCCATCGAGTTGCCGATCTCAGCACATTCTCTAAAATGGGGCAAACCTGGCTGATCGAGTTTTAGTCTGTGTGTATCATCGTGATCGTCCTCATTTTTTAATCAATTAAAACAATCTCCCAGCACTACTCTCACATAAGCCTCTAATAGACACTGCTGTGATCCAGCCAATCCACAGGTGAGCCGAGAGAATTACATTTTGGGAATGAAATGGACTTTCCTACTCCCTGCCTTGGCTTCTTTGCCGTTTGTTGTTTAGGACTTGCGTTAAAGACAGATATGCCAGAAACAAACTTATGCTGGCATGACTGCTAGATCAAGTCTTACTGTGCATAAGGGAGCCTCAGGAGATTGACATAATGGAACCCTATCTGGTTTATTGTATCTATTATCCAACCAGGTCATCAGCATGAACTGTATTCCCTGAATAATAAAAAATAGGCAAAACAGTCCTTATATTTATATAGTTATTGCAGCCAGACTTCATAAAAAATTAATACATTTTTGTTGTGAAAATTCACTCCAATTTCAAGACACTAATGTCACCTGTCAGTCGACTGACTACCAGCTAACATACAGGAGGAAAGTCTTGTGTATTCAGCAGTAATCATTGTAGAAAGGTGCATCTTGCTTCGGAGCTCCCCGGTGATGTGTAATTCCAGTTCCATGGTTCTCAGCTGTTGCACCCGAGAGCAAGGTGCTTTAATAAATTTATCTCCATAAGCATGCAGATTGATTCAGCTACTTAAAATGCATTGAGGAACATTGCTCTCACGAGTTTCAAACCCATGACCTTCTAATCCACATTCTGAAGGAATATGCCATTGGAGGGAAGTATAGCAGTTCTGTTTCTCATTGAAAACATTCTCCTAAAATTACTCACACACATATAGACACAGAGCATTCTTAGTAAAATGTTAGCTTTGCTGAATTCCACTGTTTTCTGGTTGACAAACATGGCTGCCGGGCAGAGCAGCCTCTGGCCAGATGGCAAAGTGACTGAACCTGCTCGTCACTCGGTGTGTCCTATGCTTACCCTTCCCACACACCCAGGGCTAGTTCTTCAGCATACCTTTCCCCATCTTATTTCCACTTCCTGCCCACGGCACCATCGCTGAACCATGAAGGAATCTGTGTGTTTGCAACCACTTGTCTAGACCTTGTTTTCCATTAAAAATTTAAATCAAGAATTAAATAAAGCAAGGCAGCACTCAGGAAGAAGTCTTCCTTTGTGTGATAAAAGAACTAGGTGGTTTGCTTAAAATGTATTAAGCCTGCTCAGTTTCAATGAAAGGAAAAGGTTATACACGGAGTCCCTACCACTTTCGATTGGTCTCAGCTCACCAAAATGAAAGCAGATTTAAAAACAAACATACATCTTTATAATAAGGGCCAGCATGCACCCGGATAAAAGATTGGACAGCTATGGATATGGAGGCATGAAGACCCAATCATAATGGGTTATGCTGAAGAAAATACAATATAGAATAAAATTTATGTCTCCTGGACATGTATAGAAAATGTTGGTTCCAATTTGCATGAGGATCTCACCCTTTGAAGAACTGAGTGTTTGCTTTGGCCAAAGACTAGATTCCCAGACCTTAAAGGGCACTGGTTTTTCCTTTTCCCTTAAAGGTCTGCTGAACATGTAGACATTTTCTGGAAAGTTCACAGCGACTAATGCCAATCTGTGTGATGTGATCTGTAAGATTTGTTTTTTTTTTTTTTGGGTTGTTACTTTATAAAAACATCTAATCTGGACTCACAGTTTACACATGTTTCAGACAGAAAAGGTTCTGCTGAAATTTCTGTGACACAGCTGGCCTTTTGCATGTTTAAACTTCCTCTGGGATAACATTGAAATGGGAGGGAAAGGACTGATTAGTTAACTCAGTATCAAAACATGGCTGGGAAAATTCCAAATAGGACATTTATAATGGTAAACCAGGAAAAGCCATTGATATTTTCTAATATGAAATACTTCATACATGGCAAAGGGAAGATCTGCCTTGGAGAAACAGTCCAGGCTAAAGCAAATGGGGCACATTTACAAGCACCACACAGTACTCCTCTTTGTGCAAAACAGGTATGGGATACCCCAATGATTAAGATCATACATTACAACATATCTGACATTCCTTTCATAGCATGTGGCCATATAGAGATCTGAGAGAAGAGTGAATACCCTCTGTGATACCGATAACTGATGAATGTGTCATGACAATAACTTTCAGAGGGGTTCATGTTAAGTGGTTACCATGGAAATGCTTCAGTCCCCGCCTTCTCTGGTGCTTGTGTGGGGGGGGGGGGGGAGGAGGTGAGAGAGAGAGAGAGAGACCCTGTTTATGGGACTGTAACCTATTGTCTTCTCTGCTACCAAATCACCATGAATCTCACGGCCACAATATAGCAGAGGTAACCCTCGGCACCCCATGGTGGGGACATGAATGAGGACTTTTTGTAAGGTCCTGCAACATACAACAGGTGTCAGACATACAAGGATGCACCATTTTAAGGACAAGACCACAGTCCCTTCGAGTATCTGAAACACAAATATTATCACTGCAGTATAATGCTTAAAATGAATTAATAAAATGAATAAAAGGAAGTTGCAGACATATCCACGACACTGGATTACATGCGCTTAAGCTCTCAACATAAAACAGTTGATTTCCCAGTTGATTACTTTTAAACAGCTGTCCACTGTAGTGACCGCTATGCGCCAGAGGGTTAAGATAATGGAAACAGACACATATTGTAGCTGAAATGTGCATTAATTGTTGCTGCATGCATTTTATTGTAATATTTCTGATAGACAAGGGCATTACTTATAAAAGCACATCCATATGTGCAAGTATTCCTTGCTACAAGTGAACAAAACACAGATACATATTTCACTCACACTGAATTGCTGTTCAAATATAAGCCACCGCCAGCATACAGATTTAGCACGCAACAACACAAAACCAATCTCTCTCCCAGACCTGAGGGGTCAGCCCTGTGTCAGCCTGAGGCCAGAAGATCTAGGAACAGAGAATCGTCTTTCACTTAACAGTGTGTCAGTGACGGAGTTGGTGATATATTCAGCGCATAGTGTAGCCCTAACAATCTGCTCACCTTTACAACAAGCATCCATCGTTACTTGCTCTGCTAATGCTGGACTTTCAGGTCAAATAAATGAAAACGCAATCCACTCGAAGCACTAAGAGCCCAGTGTTCCAAACTGACCCGTTTTCCATTTCAACTCACCATTCTGGGCTTTTTTTTTTTTTAAATGAAAAAGTGCATTCTGTTCCTCCCACAAGGAGGTGCAATGACCCACAAAAAGCACGCGGCTCCTCTGATGCGCCCTGCAGATCCATGAGCTCTCAACAGTCACTGTCCCCATTGAATTAGCAGTGCAGCATATCGTGTGGTAATTAAGGCCCCCTGAAAGGCATTCCTCCCTAAGTGATACCTCTGTAGCATCCTCTGGCCAGTATTGAACCCAAGAGGGCTACTGCAAAGTGAGGAGAGCGCTGGACTGCACTACGGTCTCTCTCACACCCTAGCACTGCCCTGTAGACTATACAAAGAAGGTATGAGTAATCGCCTCAGAAAACATCCGAAGAAATCACAGTAGCATAAACCAGAACCTCACTGTGAAAGTGTCTTGTTATACAAACATTCGGGAAAGTCATTTTAAGTGGCCATAGGTTGACTGTCACTTACTATCTGGAAATCATTCCCTTTGTCCTCGTCAACCAGAACCTCCAGTTAGAACTTTTTCATTACCTGTGTTTATTTAAATCTTCAGAGTATGGATGCGGAGGTGGGGGAGGTGTGTTATGAGGTGGGGGGTGGGCTAAAAGGAGGCAGCATCCAATTTCCTTAACAAGTTGTCCCTTTTCCTAGCAACAGTTTGATTGTTTTTAATCAAAATCTTTCACTAGTCATCAGTTAAGTCTTCCCCGCTACAACCCGTAGCCCAGGTTATGATGGTGTTCTGAGAAGCAAGCTTACTTTGGTGACCTGAGTGATGCTGAACAAACTCTGATAATATCCCGTCCTGGTGACGGCTTCTTATCACAAATGAAAATACAGGAGAAAAAAAAACAGCTGCTTCAAAGAGATAACAGTCGCTGGTGTTTGTCTACCCTTAAATTCAACTTAAAACGAGACCTGCAGCAGGATTCGGTACCATAAATAAACATAAAACAGGATTATGGAGCAGAGAGGTATAAAGCCAGGCTGCAGTAGTGCTCAAATTATGGTTCAGGGGTGGGCCTATCGAGAGCATCATTTGTCCTCTGCACTTGCATTTGTGTCTTTGATGTCTTATAGCTGGAAACCAGATTAATGGAGAATTAGATGTCATTATGCAAAGAAAAGGAGAGAGGCAAGAAAAGCTGCCTTTCCCATTAATTAGAGTAACATAAGCAGTAAAATTCCCCTGAATCCTTGTACTTGAACCTTCTATGTGTTCTGTTCCACTTATAAAGTGGTATCGATTACCCTTCTTACACTGACAGATGTGTGATTGTGTAGTTAAATCATGTGTGCAATGACAGGTGGAATAAAGCAAGGAACAATGGGGTTGAATTACCAAAAACCGAGATGGAGAATTGCGAAAGGTTCAGAAAACGTTCACTTGTCAGTGAATTGTCAGTTTCAAAAAGAAATATCACAGAGAGCTTTTAAAATCTACTCCTTGCAAATTCTGCAACATATTTTCCACTTATAACATTCGCAGAGCATTTCTCTCATTTGCATTCGATCACCTGCAGATTTTACAACAGCAGGGTCACAGCATCTGACTAAGGCAGTCACTTTTGTTAATCACTTTAAAAGTACGTTCATTTAAACAATTACATGAACGAAAACAGAGAGGCTTTAAAGCAATTAATACCGCATAATTATTTCACTTCAATTCCTTGATTCCTGATACTGTGACCCTATAAGAAACTGAATATTAAATAAACATTGCAGCAAATTAGATGCCCTAAAGTATAATAATCATTATCTTCAGCTCAAATACTGCAGCACATTTAATGCGACTTAGGAGTGAAATATCTCCCTGTTGAACCTTTAATCTGGTCCGCATGAATTCCTAAGCATCTTTGGGGGGGGGTTCCTAATTGTTCTGCTGGGGGGGGGGGGGGGGGGGTTTAGGGCTAGGGGAAAGGAA
>JABFEA020000130.1:26225193-26260194 GCA_019775915.2 Cyphomyrus plagiostoma | reverse complement strand
CGGAGAAATAAAAATGACGTAATTTTACCTCATATCGGCCGATAGTTTATCGGTCCGATACATATCGTGCATCCCTAATTAATCGCACTATTTTTGAGCACCATCTCTATACTGGTACAGCTTTGGTTGTGTTAATATTAAGCTACACCCAATCTATAATGGAAACCCCTCAGTGTACTGATTTAGTGATATAAGCCTATATGGATCATGGACAGAGATCATTAAGCTGTCTGTGTGTAGGTGGCAGAATGTTTTAATTGAGAAAAAAAAAAATGCAGACTATGTTTTTATTTATTTTATTTTAAATACCTTGCCCATGGCAAAGAACTACGTTTTAATCAAAGTGTCCATTCGAATTCATCATGATGATGACCTCTGATCACAGACAGCATTGCGTCTGAAAATCAACTAAAAAAATATTAACTTTATAATGCACTTCCAATGCACATGGATTATTACTAGAGATGCACTGATTTGATATTTGAATCGGTATCAACGGTATTTGAAGGATCGGGTATCGGCCATACTTGACCGATCCACGTCCGATACATACTTATTAAGATTGACTGTCTCTAAAAAGATATATTTAAGACAAAATAGGAGCTATTTGTACAATAAACCGCACGACAGCTTTCCCAATTCAGATGTGCTTTGTGCAGCATTCAAGCCGAACGCTGATGCTGACAGTGACAGTGCAGGGAGTTCCGCCTGCTGTGACATCATGTGCATGCCATTTGCAGTACGAGGATCAGATAATTCAGATAAGAAGCTGATGATCTGGGAGTATTTTACACTTTTAACAGCAAATAGTAGCACATTGATTTGCAATATTTGTAAAAACAAAGTTTTGAGAGGTGGAAAGTTTTGTGGAAAATCCCACCAAACAATTAAGCTCCCGCAATTGTGCGAGACAAGAAAATCAACGGATGATTTTGGCAGTCGCTAGCTTGAGCTGTTTTGCACACTCGCTACAGCTTGTAATACACAAGGGGCTGCTGTCGCAACAAAGTGTAAGTGACACTGTTGCCATTGTGGGGCATTTTCAGCATTTGCCACTTGCGTACCCTCACTCGCAATATATTCAAAATCAACTGCAAAATGCCTCAAAAACGCTTAAAACAAGACATACAAATGAGGTGCAACAGTACGTTATATGTGTTACCTGTAGCCTAATTAAAAATTTTCAGGATACGTTTTTTTCATCCGTATTTATCAATCATATATGCGCATATATATATATGAAATTTTAAGTGAAGTAATCCCACTTGTATCGGAATCTGTATCACTATCAGCAGTTGTGTACTGGAATTGAATCGGGACTAAAGAAATGTGGATCGCCCTATGCCTAATTATTACATGCCCGACTATACATTTATACTTCTTTTAAAATATATCATTTATTATTTTTGAAGGTACTTTTATTTCTACACATAAATTTTTAGTCCACAGACATATGTTTCTGTCACAGCTTGCAGGCACCTAATGCTGACCTTGTGGAAGAACATACCCATATTAGTAGTGTACTAATGTGGATATTTTGACCGATACAGATTACCAATATATTTTTCTCAAACTCCACCGATACCTATATAACCAGTTAACCTCTGACCCACCAACCGAAAGGGGTGGGGGGATGTTGCTGGTAGGTGGCGAGCTTGCCTACAGATTAGCAGAATGACGTTACATCATTTATTTTATTACTCTGTGGAAAATAGAAGATCAATCTATGGGCTAGATTTAATAATGGATTAAAAATGGCTGATGATTGTCAAAAATAATCACCACTATTTTCATAGCTACAGTATGTCATTAGCTCTGTTGCTGCTCTCTTTAAAAACTGATTAAGTTTAAAGATCAGCCGGCAATACTGGCCAAGATTCGCACATTGGACTGATATCTTGATTTTTAACGAATATTGGCCAATACTGATATGTCAATCAATATAATGTGCATCGTTAACCCATATTTTTTTAGCTGTAGTCCTCAGTCAACCACAAATTACACTGAAAAGTCTAAGTGTAAAGTTGTGGTTTATTTTACTCCCCAAAGATTAGTGCAAGAGAAAATTCTAGAGGGGAAAAAAAAAAAAAAACATGTGAACCACCCCTCGACATATTTTATATTAGCTGTTTAAATAAGGCATCAAAGTGCTTATCAACTCTGCTTAATCAAGGAAGACACATTAATTCGTTATAGAATTTTCAGGCAACCTTAAGAACCGGCAAAGGAAAAAAAGTGAAGTTGAAGCTCTGATTATAGAATTACATGCACTTCATCCTTTCACTGATAAATCCATAATCAGATCCTGGACTTCATCTTTTTACATGATATGTTCTGCCATCAGATCCACAGAATTTAACTACCGTTTCCCAAGTATAACATCAAATCCAAATACTCCTTCTGTTGGAGCTCCGGATGTAAATCATTCAACTATTTTCCTCCCCAAATTTGACAGATAGGTTCAAATGATTGATGATACCAGAGCTTCATCACTGCAGTGGTAGAAGGTTTATGTTTCTCTACCAATGTAATGAAACTTAATGAAAACTAAAAAAAAAAACATATACAAAGAACCCTACAGAAGATGTACATGTAGCCTAAGGAGAACATGGGAATCATCAATAGAAGATGTGTATATTGAAAAACTGTTTAAGGATGTAAAAACAAGAATGAAGAATTATTCCAGTACAAGAGACACCTCAGGAGAAAACAGAACCAGTACTCTGACACAAACCTTATAGTCAAGTACTATAGATAGAAATCTGTTGAATGCAATTTTCAAATGTTGCTTAAGTAATGACATGAACTTGTTATCAGGATTAGGTTCTAAGCAGGCAGTGCTGTTGTCTCTTAGACCCATGAAGGCTTCACAGGCAGAATTTCTTAATTGGGAAGTAAGTCCCATTATGAAGAACCTAAAGCAAATGTGTTTTCAACAAAACCATAGGGGGTGGAGGTCCTGTTGTCTGCATATATTCCATGTTAAGAATTTGTCTGTAAGACATTTGTAAGACAAAGTATTATGTAGTTTTACAGTATTCTTGAGTCCTGACTCTCTCAGAGACAGAACATAGCTCAAATAAGACTTTTCAATGGGAAAGTAAATCAAGTATGGTCAGCAGTGGAAATTTTGATAAATCAATAAGTAAAACAGCATTGTTTGTACAAGCGCAGCTAACTTTAATGATTTCCAGCTTTAGAATAGATAAGGCATTATAATGTACAGAGTTAAGATTACTGGGGGACTTAGAGATAGGCCTCTGTAAACCAGTAGCCACACATGCAAATATTAAAATAAATCACATTTTACACAAAAGGCAATGGATGTTTGCTCCAGCTCTTTTTCTCGACCCATCTCTCACTTTAAAGAAAATCTTAACAAGGCCAGGAAGAATTCATTCTATTCATACTATGTGTACAAATAAAAGCACCTTCAAACATGTAGAAATGAAATCAAGCCTTCACATGCACAAGCCTGGGCGTGCAAACAGATGCAGCTTACCGCCTGTGCACTGGGGACAGAAACAACATGCAGCAAGACCTCGCTAGATACAAAAGCTACAAGAGGCATCAGGATGCCCAGTTTGCTGCCCTACAGAAAAGCATCAGTACAAGGGATTCATAATGTTTTTCATCTGCGGTGTTAAGGAAGGCAGCCAAACAGACATGGGCAAAAAAAAAAAAAAAAAAAAAACTACAATCAGTTGTGTTTTCCTGTTACTGAATAATCGCTTGGCAATAACCTTAGTACTTACTAGATGAGACCATGAGAAAACATGTATAAGCGTAACTTATTTAAATATTTCTGTTCTGTTCTCTGCCAAATGCCGAGTTTTGTTTGCATTCTTCTACCACGGTCGTGACTTCCTCAACATGCCCGCTGGAGCAGCATCGTCATTATCTTCACCAGTAAAAGCAACATTACTGAAGATGGAATGGCTGCATGGCTCAGTTGTTTCTGAGGAATTCACTGGTTCAGATTTGGGCTGCATGATATGTCTTAACACACAACACAAGCAACCACTTAGAAATACAACAACATGTGATGCTTGTATGATACAAGATTTTATTTGGCTCAGTACGAGTGCAGCTGAAGTTCATAAAAAATGTAATAGACTAGACAGGATAATAAAGGCCAACATGTATAACACAATGAGCTCAGCTTCACCCTAGCCTGTTGTGTTTACAAAAGGGAAAGAAAAACACACTCAATACTTGTCTACAGGAGCAGGGAGCCAGGAACCACTTTTCTTAGCTCAGTTATATCAAAGTAAGTATTATGAGATAATCAAGAACACTCATGCTCATCATATAAACATACAGTAAAATGCAAATATGAAATAAAGCAATTAGCCATCTTTTTACTTTCAACAAACCAGTTCACTACGAATATTGTTAAATATTTACCAAGCACACACTGCATAAATTTTATTTCCCAAATGTTCAAGACAAGCTTTGGGCAAAACAGGGAAGGACAAATATGCAACATTTTAATAATACAAAATGCGTGAGGCAAAAGAGCTTTTATTGCCATTGCCACGAAAATATGGAAAGTAGCATATTTTCGAATTCTTTAATTTTTAAAAAACTGCAACATTTATTTCCCAAGTCAGCTCATAGTTTAAGCCAGTTTTTAAACAGTACAGAGCAGAGGCTTGTAGGTTACTGTAGAGACTAAGTTATCCTGGTCATCATCTTCATACGTATGCTGCATGTGTGCGTGTGTTTTGTTGTCTTGGTATAGTGAGGCAGGAATGCCCAGCCACTAGTTCTTCAAGAAACTATAGCAGGTGGTAGGGTTTTATACAATACTGAAAGATGCAAACGTCTGTTCAAATTATACTTAAATAAACCCTGCATGAACCTTCTTTTTGCAGTTGAAAATTTATCAAATACAGAACTCACAAGCATGTAGCTGGTGGTCACTTAAAAGGCTTACGCAATGACACTAGATTGGGCTTTGGTAAAATATTTAACTTTGTATACAATCTCTTGTGAAAGAGCTCACGTCAACAAAGAACTCGAGACGATTTGTCCATGTGCAAATTCCCTCGAACTGACTGAAGGCTATGATTAAAGTATTACTAAGCTCCTGTATTGTTAATTAGCATTTTTACGAAACGGCGTCTTCCTTGAACTTTCTGCGCCTCCCCGATTGCCTGGTTAGTGCACCCCGTTCAAATCGGATTAATCACATGTCAATTAAGTTTTATCTAACGAAATCATGCTTCATTTAAACAGTTTTAAACGGTACAAACAAAACTGCCCTGATCCACGGAAATGAAGTCGAGTAATGGGTGTGGTGATTCAGACCAAAAAAAAAAATGTTTTACGGCCTCGGTCACCCCCCAGTCCTTTTTTTGGAAATAGCAAAACTTCCCACGCCCACAGAAGATGGCATTCGAAGATTATTATAGTTTTTGAGGGGGACACATCAGCCCTGGACACTAAGCATAGCAGTCCACCTATCATATTTCCAGTCAAACAGGTTTCTGCCCTCTTCCTCAAGTCCTGCGTACGAAAACTAACTTTGACAGCATGCTCATTTTTTTAAACAGCTTTATGGGTTACATTATGCCAGTAAGAAATTACTTCGTTACCCCGGAGACTTCGTTAACAGCCCGTTTTAGGCGGTTATCACCGTCTTAATCGAAACGCAGTACATAACGTGCGACGGTTTTAACCACAAACCCCTACCTCGGCGCACGCCGAGACTGGGGCACAACCACCTCCCCCTCGAAAGAGAAAGGCATTTGTCTTTTTGCGTTTACTGGAATGACAAAGTCGGCGCATTTCACGGCACCTTAACCGGCGCGCTACTTTCGATTAGGCGTACGGTGTGATTCTCATGCTACGGAGCACGGAGATGACAGCCGGTGTCAACTGGCATAAAGGCGAAGGGAATTACGGCTTTAAGTTTCTGTGAGAGCGACTGGACGGCAACTAAACGCAGTCACCGCGAAATGGGTTGCTAAAACGCATAGACAAATCCAACAGTGCCATTTTAAAGTATTTCACAGGAGTGTTTTAGTCTTTGGACAGACATATCACTTTGCCTGAGTTTTCACACTACACCTCTCGTATCCTACCCCCTCCCAGCGTATTATTCCAGATACAGTGGAACCTTTAAAACAGGTGTGAAAACGTACACGAAAGCTAAATAGCAAGTAGACATATAACGAAGTATGCCATTAGATTAAACAACAGTTATGGAATGGAACAGACCGTATCATGCCAAGTTGTGGATTGCAAAACTACCTACCTTACAAGAGCCGCGGCAACACCTACTTTTTCCGTTGAGCAAAGTACAATTCTGAATTTTTTTAAAAGAGTCAAACCTGATTCCCCACCCCAGCCTGCACACGCAAAGGCACGGGCGCAGGTCCTCTTACCTTTCCGAGACCGTCGTGCGTGTTATCCTACTCCGTCTTCCCCCCCGTTTTCCCGGATTTCTTTTTCCTTTCCCCCCGTTTCTTGTCACCCTCACTGCAGTGTGTTAAAGTAAACGTATCACTAAGGAGCGAGGCTGACAGGGAGGGATAGAGTGAGAGAGCCCTCCCACGGATGTGGAGAAAGGCGGCTTGAGATGTTTGCCTGCATTCTCTATTGGCTCGGGAGGAGGCGCAGCCGTTGGAATAATTTGGATCTCCTCCCTTTGCCATGGTGAAAAAGTAATGACATCATTGAAGACGGGGAGGGGGGTATGTGAGAGAGCGCAGAACCGGGAGGTGGCAGTAGGGTGTGGGTGGTGGATGTTTTACGTCGGTGATTTCAAGCCGCATTGACTCGCTCTTTCGCTTGTAAGTTGTTTTTGCTCGATATGGACAAAAGTTGCTCTGGATGGCGAAGACGTCGTTTAAGATGCATACTATAGCAGCTTTGCCTTTATTTGTCGGTACACGCAATCATTTCAATGGAGTCGTATCCACGGCGGGAATGTACGCACGTTTTACAGTTAGGATACTTGTTACAGTTCTTGTTATGTAATCCGAGAAAAAATACGAGTTGTTAAACGGCTAATCGCAGGGGAAGGGATACCGCGTTCGCAACAATATCTCTGACGTTTAAAATAAATTCCCTTCATTGCTCCCTCTGGGGCGTTGTATATATGCAGGTTTTCATTTAACCTAGGTACTTAATTTGGCATTTGACCTGATCATTTTCCGCAGTTGAACTATTTTACTTTCTGTTGCAGAATTGCTAGAGGTTTAGTTAAAGAATTACGTTCACATTGATTCACAAGTTTCAACATTTAAATCTTATTTTGACCCAGCCCTTTAGTTCATATATGTAGATTTACTTGATTTACCTAAACATGTAAAATTCTTAAATCTCGGGGAGAAGTTTAATAAAAGGGATAGGGCTGAATCTATTACATCGGGTACATAAGTTAACTTCGGTAACAGGCGCTGTATTCATGTTTCGCACCACTAAACGTTCCCCTCGCCATAATTCCAAGAGCACAAGTCCAAGAGTTGTAAACAAAAATTATGTTCAGAAATGAATTTCTTTCACAGTCTGCCGATATAAAGCCCGATGATATGTTTGCAGAATTTTAAGGCATTCCGATTAGAAAATAAATCCGGAATTTATGAATAATCACTTCAGTTTGATGGGATCCATGCAAATCATTGTTTTATTGATTTGCCATATTAAAAACTGCTTGGCTATGAAGTATGTGGATGCTGGAAGGTCTCCGCTGCCTTCCTTCCTGAGCTGTTTTGAACACGTTTCATCCTTACAGATGGAAGCAGATTTGCAATCGCATGTGTTACGTTTTGGGCGATGTCTACTGTACTAAGCTTTCACTACCAAGAGTACACCATGTTCTTGTTCATGTTCTCTTCGCTACTTATCCTGTAGTGCTGCGTTTTCAGATCTGTTTTTCTGAAGATAGGAGACTTCTGACTGAAATTATCACATCAGTACATTTGTTTTGGCAATATAAAATGATACAAATCTTTTACATCTGTCATTGAGTTTTCCCCCATGAAGCTAAGCTATATGCAGAATCATACTTAACAAGGAGTAGGTTATTGAGATAGAACAGTGGAATATGATGTGATATTTCATAATGAACATTTGCATTTGAAGACCCAGTGACTCAATGGATTTGCATGAGATTGCATGCCATCTAACTAAACATCCTAACATTCCCATGCACACTTGTAAGGCTGGATGTGCAGGATCACAAAAATAAATTATTTGGTATTGGATTGCGTGCCCTGTGATGGGTTGGCATCCCACCTTAGGTTGTTCCTTGTCTTGTGCCCATAGCCTCCAGACCGCCCAGGACTCTGAATAGGATGAGCTGTTACAGAAAATGGATGGATTGGATTGGAGGATTTGAGTGAGCGTTATAGACTCAAAACAGTCTTAAAATTTTATTGTAATTTTATTGTATTTGACGGGCTCCCCCTTTGAGTCTGGTCCCTCCCAAGGTTGCCACTGTCGCCTATGGCTTACTCAATGGGGGCTTTGGGTGGGGATGCTGTTAAGTGCTTTGAGATGATGTAAAGTTGTGATAATGCGCTATACAAAAATAAATTTGTTTGTTGTATATACTCCAACAAGAAAGACAACAGTTTTTCCTTATCAAAAGGTTTATTTTTTTTTTTACTATATTTAATTCAGCTCCACAGTTTGTCTATGCTACAGATTGATAAATATCAAATAATAATCTGATTGAAAATTTACACTGTACAGATATACAATGCTAGTGACAGTTCAAATGTTTGACATTGCAAAACAGTTGATGTTCACTTTTCCAACAATTAATCATGTAAATAAGGTTGGGTGGACAGCAGAGGGTCTACATTTCTAGGAACTATGTTTTGTCATACCAGCAGGAAGAAATTGTTGAGTTTACAGGTGCAGTTTAAAATGTGTCACGTTTACACTTTTTGTAACTCATTAAGGCAGTCTTGGGTCACGTGTCTGACATCAACAGAATATTCAGCTCCTCTTGCATACCTTTTTGGAAAACTTGAAGGCAACCAACAAAATACCAAATGCTACAGAAGCATGCACTGACAAGCGTTTCCTTGACAGATATTCAAACTGGTCACTGACAAATACTCACCCACAGACAACTTCAGATCCACCGCAGGTAGCAGGAAGGCAGTCAATACTGTACTTAACCAATCACTGACTTTGTAGTGACTGGCAGCAGACATATGTTATCCAATGATATGTAAAGGCAGGCTCCGATTCTGTGTTAGCCTTCTAAAAGCATAATTTAGCATTAGCTAGTATCAGAGTATTACAAAATGACTGAAAGGGCTGGTTTTGCTACAACTACCAAAAATGATATCGGGGTGCTCTTTATACCGTCCTTAGACTCAACAAGACGAACATGATCCCAACCATCCCAGACTCCTGGGTGTTCTCATAGGGTCAGATTATTTAGTTCCTGTCATCTACTGTCTTTTTTTTTTTTTGTTCTTTCAGATCCCTTTTTGCGAAACGAGCTAATTAGACTGCTGATCTACAGGGATTTTAAGACAAACATTCTTTGAAGTCCACTGAAGGTAATGCTACAAAGGAAAAATCACTACCTTCCACTCAACTGTTGGACACAAAGTGCTTAAATTCATTTACCTTCATTATCCGTTTCCAATTGATGGACAGGGATTCACCACCAGAGCAGTGTTACGCTCCAAGAGTGAAAATGTTCTTCATTTACAAGGCACGTTCCACCTTGGACCGGAGCCTGCTGTCTTTTGGTCACAATTCCAGTAACTTCACATCCACTCCATATGATTTACAGGAGAGGCACAGACAAGACTTGTGTCACGTCGTTGCTAATCTGCACACGCCGGTCGCAGCCTCGGCACGTTCCTTCATAGATTCTGGCTAGAATGCTCTCATATTGCAATGGAGCACTCGCACAGTCTGCCCATTAGCAGCCGAAGCTGGCGGGCTGAGAATCGGTAACCATGGAGATTCCTCACAGCAAAACTTATGCAACGAGTTAACATAAGCGGAGAAAAAAAAAAAAATAATAAATATATATATATATATATATATAAAAACACATACAGGAAGTGGGGGTATTACAGAAGGTGACCATGTCATCTAACACTTGGAACATGAGTAACAATGAATGTGGGAGTTACTGGAGAAGAGATGAAAAAAATTTGGCTAGTGGAGGTTCTCATGCTTGAGGAGCATTGGCCCCACCCTTCCATTTCTGGGGGGCAGGTGTTGGGGAGCGCTCCTCAGGGTGGGGACCTGTCATGACTCTCCCTTGTGTCCTGCCAAAGGGATGACGAACACAGTGATGTCGTCCCCAGAGCCGAGCTTGTCGTTGGGCAGCCTCCAGCCTCGCTCCTTCAGCACCCCCCTTGAGCGCATCAGCAAATCCTGGGCAGCCAGCGTGTACCTACCAGCAGGGCAGAGGCATTACAGGGAGTCAGAGAAGCAGAGTATGGATTGTAATGTAATCACTGCTCTAAATGCAGTGAACAACCTGTCATGGCTGTAGTTGACCATTGTGTGTGCAGGTATTTCTGTCTTAGAAGTGATGAGAGATTCTTACACTGGCTAAACTTGTATAATATTAAGCTCAATAAACTACTTAAGTGACATACAAACCACAAGCACACATTGTAGCCCCGCTAAGACCAGTCCAAAAAGAATAGTATAATGCCAAACTGAGATGTACCCAAGGTAACTACGCCATCTAGTGGTTTTAAAAATGAAAAATTCAAATTATAATTATATATATATATATATATATATGAAACATCTACAGTATATATGCCAAGTTCCATTTATTTCATCACAATACGGTGTTGAAATAATAATGTGGAACTCGAAAAACTTTCAGTAGTGCTATAATATTGAATTTGTTCTTAATGTAATGTGTCTAGCATGCCCCCTACTGGACTCACTCAGAGCTGATAGTCCTCCCTTACATGAAATACATGCATAAAAGAATCAAATTAAACTGGCCAAGTTGTCTCTCTAAAGGTGACAATGTACCATGGTGGAAAACCCTACTGCTTCACACCAGTAGGTTTGGCGGAATCCTGTCCCCGTCACTGTGTGTGTGAGACGACTTTCCATGTTTTCCCTCTTGGTCCTTTTGGTTCCTCCCACAGTCAAAAAACATGCAGATAGGCAAACTGGAGCTGTGCGGGAGTGACATCCCATCCTAGTTTTATCCTGCCTTGCTGGGAGAGCCTTCACCCCCCACTCCCCCAACACACACGCGCGCGCGCGCGCGCGCACACACACACACACACACACACACACGATTACATAAATGCCTGGAAGAAGGATGGATGGAAGTCATTTTTACAGTTAGGTTCTGAAACCATATCTCTGTTTATAGTGGGAGTGGAATTAACTAGCTGGAAATGAAAAACGGCACATAATCAGCAATTAGCACGTAATTCAAACCATCAGTTCCTACTGTAATCAACTAAGTATAAAATTATACCGTCTGGCTAAATTAATGAGTTTAATTTCCCTGTCAGGTCTAGTGTCAAAACAAAAGAGTTGATCTACTTTGAAACACTGTATGATGTATTTTCCAAATCAATTTTATATACAAAGTATATAAAATGTATATAAACATATTACTTGATTTATGCCCTATCATGTTTGGCTGCTTCACCGGCCTTTTGTGATTTACACCTAAACTTGGATCACGTTTTGAAATCCCGCTCTGCTTATAATAATGACAGTCATGCTGAATTACTGAAACAATGACGTTAGTGCCCTAACTGATCCCCAATACCTAATCTGTGCACATTTGAAACTCTGATTCTTTCATCTGCTTGGTTTTTCTTCACACCAAAGGTGTTCTTAATATCAGTGATTAGTGACGCATGAGACAAAAGCACACATTGATTCGGAACTAAAAAAGGTGTTGGAAAAACATCTATCAATATTGGTGGAAATACCTCCCCCACTGTCCTTTGAATCAAGGGCGTATGTCGGCAGTTAATAAAGCCAGTGATTTTCATTATCTATTTCTGAATTTACACAATTGCTGATCCCAAGTGAGCACACAGAGGCAAGCTTCAGCACACGCACATGGACACGATAAAAAACAATTAACTTAGATTACATCTCTTTGGAATACACAGGGGGAATCCATCCACGAAGGAGAACATTAAGACTCAACAGGCAGAGCTGGCAACAGAAAAAAACTCACTACGGAGGAGGTGTGATACGGCAACATCCTGTGCTATGTAGCTAAGAACAAATCAAGAAAAAAAGAGAAACTCTTCCAGAATGTGCAGTAAGCCTCCGAAACCATGAGAGACCGGCAGGGTGCATACTAACCTCATAGGGTCGATAGGGTCACAACCTGACAGGAAGTTTGTCACTGCGTCGGCAACCTCCTTATCCGTGGTGACATCCCATAATCCATCTGTTCCCATAACCATAACATCATCAGGGCCATGCTCATACTCCATTAGGTTGTAAACCTGCACCTGTGGGAGGCGAGGAAGAGTAACATTACAGATGTCATCCTTCATCTCCTACGCTGCACATCACCTAAGACATGCTGCTTTACTTTTAAGGTGCAACATTACAGATTTTTGTATCACACAAACCTGCTAAGCACAAATTAGAAACTCACAATATTGCGTTGTACAAAAACATGAATGCAAAACACTGGGCTGTTCCAAGAAAATGCAGATGGTGGTTCTTATGTCACTTACTTTTGTCAATACACTAAACTCTGTGCTAAAGCACCAAGCTGAAATGGTAGAACGTGCCTGTGAGGGATCCCTTCTGTGCATAAAGGTCAGTGTTTCTCAACCCGGTCGTCAGGGACCCCCAGACAGTCCACGTTTTTGCTCCAGGAAGAAAAAATGTGGACGGACTGGGGTCCCACAGACTGGGTTGAGAAACAATGAGAAAGATAATAAAGAGTTAGGCCAACAACTGCATGAGCAGAGCAAGCATCGGTAGGCTGGGGTCACTGAGTCTGTGCTCTATCTTTACCTCCGGGCAGCAGGACAGGAAGGGCTTGATGTGGATGTTGGAGTTGTACACCTTCAGGTCGTGATCACCGAGTCCCCGCGTTACACCGATGGTGGCCATGACCCGAGCCTACGGCCACGGGAACATGACGGCACACACAACAGAATTAGTCACTGTACCTGAAGGCGCAACACGAGTCACATTCTTCCGCTTCAATTCCCAGAAAATCCCCTTGTGGAGGAATACAGACTCGGGCACTAGGCAGAAATGATTTGCTGCTGGAAAAACACTTCACTGCAGTCCTATTTGTGGCTCCAAGCTGAGCCTGTTACCTTTGAGGCTTAATTACATCCAAATTTACATTTCGCTGTACATCACATTCTTCCAAATACAGAACAAAATAAAGGCTCAAGACTAAAAACACTTGAGGTGATATTGGCAGTTAACCTTTGGGTTCTTAATAAACAATATTTTAAAATAGAGGTAAAAGGGAAAATGATGACAACAAAAACTATTTGATACTGCGATGCCGTCAATCAGATTCTGATAACAGTAGATTCACAGAATGCCTTATCAGTAGTTTGGAAAATAATACACTATCCAACTTTGTCTCCTTTACCACTTTATGCCTGGTCTAGGAGATGCAGGTGGCATGGTTATCTAGAAAGCTATGTGGTTCAAATACCTGAAATACTGCAGCATTTCAGGAAACAAAAACCAACTGATTAGAATTTCTGAGAATATCCCGGTAATCAAAATGCTCCATATGACAGGCTGAAACCCACTCGAGTGTGACATGAGATGGCAGAAAAAAAAGCTTTTGAAAAACTTCACAAAGTAAAACATAAAAAGGATGTAATGCTTTTACTTTTTTGCCTTCTCCATATATCAAAGGGAACTTGAGGTCTTCCTCCACGATTGTCTTGTAACCCCTGGGAAAAAAACACACCATCTATTTAGCTGAAAAGGGCAGGTAGAAATGTACTATCCTTAGTGAACACTAGCGTCCTCCCATGAACATTGTGGCCCTGAAGTGCCAAACTAAATTAACATTTTAATACAATTTTACTACAAAATTTCTTTTAATTGGATACGTAAATTACATTCTGAGAACAAGTTAAAATTGCAATCCTGTAAGAGAGACTTGTTTAGAAGATGAATGAATGGAAGGTATAGAAATTAAGAATGAACAAAATGGCATTCTGAAATCATTTCCTAGAACAAATATGCCTGAAAGCACATATTTCATAAAACACATTAGCCAACGTTATCTGATCACTTTCAGACACATATTGTTCTCTGAAAGTTGGTTTTAAACGTCCAAGCATATACACAGTTATATATGTGTTATATAATATATATAAAAAAAAACCACAGATGTCAATCAATATTCCTTCACCATCCAGTCATTGTGTGATCTCTAAAGAGCATCTTCTTGCCCAGCTCACTGTACTGGATCCTTCGTGGGAACTCGATGTAGGTAAACTCATTCCCCAGCAGCTCTGGCCTAAGAAAACCCTGAAATGACAAAACACACGAGGGGCATAAATTTGATCAATCACAAATTCATCAGTGACAACATTTCAACCAGGGGTGAATCTCAATGTGCGTACGTAACCGTACTTGTGTTCTCCTGAACCCGTTTTTACATCATCTTCCATTGCTGAAAATTAGCTCCAATACCAAGAACACAAAGAGGACGGTAAAAATTCCCGGATGTTGGTCTTGCTCTGCCCCAGATATTAAGGATACGTCGGTTACATTCTTGCTGAACAAAACCAGTCTCATGATTCATTGTGCTCCAAGTTCATTCTTGGAAGGCAAGTTAACAAGACCGGTTTTGCCAAAACCACAAGTATGGTCTTTGCATTCTTGGTACTGGGATTCACCCACCATTTCATAAGCATCCCAGGGTTAACTATAGTCAACAGACCATGAAAAACTGCACCATTTAATAATAAACATGCCAACCGTCTTGTTCCGATAGCTTGTAAATCCCCATTTCAAGGAGTCTGAACCAGTTCCCACATGTTAAACACAGAAACTATGAGCAGTATTGGACCGGTGCCCCTGACAAGTCCTCACAAGGTACTGCAGACGCTGCCTCTCGGTCTCAGGAGTGAACTCGCTGGACATCGGAATGACCTCCTTGTTGCGGATGATGATGGCTCTGTGGGGACGAACAAGGTGCCTATGAGGACGCAGAGCTGATGGATGCTGCAAGCACTGTGTCGAGGACATCCTGCACATATGGTACGCAGTACACAGATCAAACTGCGGGGAACGATGAATATTCACACAGTCAGTCTATGCTGATTGTGACTGAATGCACACCGACAGCTAACAATATGGACACAGTGATATACTGAGCCTCTGTGGATTTCGCTGCTATTGCACACTGTATCAGCTTGCATAGCAGGACAGTGACACCAAGTACCCCAATACTGACAAACAGGCCAAGAAGTCAGCTTATGGCCACGAAAGGGTGAGTTGCAGCCATTTACCTGCTATCTCCTGCATTAGCCACGTAAAGTTTCCCCATCAAATGGACCGTGGCTAAGGCACAGCAACCTCCAGATATGCTATAAGACATCTTTTCCTTCTCGATCAGGTCATCCTGCAAGTAGGAAATGGAACCAGAATCTGATCCGAAGCAATAATGGTTCATCACAACCATCCATTTTATTTGGCATGTCAGATTAATGTGCAACGGTTGAACACGGGAGTAACTATATTTTATCTTTATACGGTTCTCCACACTAATATAAAATGGCAACAGTAATCATTTTAGAATCGGAGCAGAACTGGAACAAAATTCTTATTTAACTATCTAGACATGTTCATTTATTTCAATGGGCAGAACTATTGCAGTCATTCTGATTGCAGGCCTTCTAACTGTCTTAAAGAAGTATAGATCTAGCTCTGTAAAAGCCTTATTGCTAGCAGAGAATAGTTTCACCAAAAATATATTGATTAATTTCATTCCAGTCTCATCTTATTTGATTGATCCCATCTGACCTTCTGAAAGTCTGCCTGGTTAAAGCAAGTTTCCTAAACGCTACATGTTTAAAGGTATTATGGGGAAGACAAAGCAAGGTTCATATATGTTCTACAGTTACCATCTGTTTGAAGGCATTTTCAATGATTCCCATCACCAAAGCCTCCAGACTGATAGTCTTCTCCATATGAAAGCGAGCTGAGGGGTCACAGGGTGAGTCTGGATCCTCTTCCTGGGTCACCCCCTTCTTTGAGTCCACCTGGTAGGGGCTGCCATTCTTGGTCAAGCAGATAGGGGGCGCTTGACTTGGGTTCTCTAGCAGGTGCGCGATGTCACATAGGCGGTCCCGGATGAGGCGGTGCAGCAGTCTGGAGGCCATGATGGCAGCTCCAGAGCCTGCATGGCCATCAAAGACACCCCAGAAGTGGAGCGGGATTCCCGTGCCATCCTACAAACAACGAGAAACACATCAGGCGATGGCCTCCACGCAAACTACTAGAGCTGCTCGATATCACACAGCAATAATTACCATGACTGTCGATGACGGGTGTAAAATTTTGTCTGGACACTGGCTTTTCGCTGCTATAAAGACATTTAGTTACGGCCATAATTCGATGAGCAGATTAGTAGTACGCGTAAAATATTAATGAGAGGCGTCTTGTGATACCCAAAACTCTGTAAGATATATAAATTTGGCATATCCTTATGTTTAATGAATGTGCCAGACTTTAATCTGCAAAAAGTACTGCCACACCTCCAAAGTCTTCGTACTTTGTTCATACACAAAATCTCTTCTTTTACAAGATGTCGTGGCTGCTCACCTGTTCCTTTCTTCACCGCCATTTCCAAGGTTTACCAAAACAGGAGCATGTGGTATGCTCTGCTGAGTTCAATAAATATAAGGATGATAATGTCCGAAAAGAGTGCTCATATCAAAAGGGTGAGGTCTCTGTAAATCTGAAGACCTACAATTCAGATAAGGCCTGCAATCCTAGGTACAAAAGAGACACTGAGCATTTTTCCACACTTGACTGGGACTACACCGGCCTCAACGAAGTATGCTAAATAAGAGGTTTAATGGGGGCCCCTGGGGAGCATCAATGGGCCTAACTGGGCCTTTGCCCAAGGACGATAAGAGCTTCTGTCCTAGCATATGAGAGTCTTGGCAGGCCCAAGCTGAGAACATCTGCCCACCCTCGACAGCCTCAGAGAAGGGGCTGGTGTGCTAAGGGATGATGTCACTACTTTTGGCAGCAGGTGGGTGAAGGTGTGGCAGGCCTGAGGGACATCAGATGCTGGCTTTGCTGTGTGCATCCATCTGCATTATTTACATTATTCATTCATCTCACGTACATTCTTCTCCAGACTGACATGAGGCCTGTGATTTATTGGATAAAACTGTCCAGTAAGCCAATGAGAACAGGACAGGTGATAGCTTAACCCACTATATGAATATTAAAAGGAAATCCACAGAAATGTGATTTAATAATTTCCTGCTTCTTATATGGTAGTGAATCTATACCAAATAACACTAATTAGTAATAAATAAAAAGGAACAATTTTCTTGTAACAATGACAAAAAAAAAATCCTGCAAATCGTAATGTTTGGAGATTTTAAGTACCTACAATCAGAAGGAACACTGGATTACACATGACAGGTGCTCATACTGAGACTGGAAAAATACAAATTTCTTTAGTGTTTCTAGACCTCCAGATCAAATCAAAATAAATTTCTCCTGCTGACAGAGCATGAAATTTTGGAAAGCAAACAACTGAGGCTCTAAGGTGGATCGGTTATTTTTTTGACACATAACATGATTATCAAAAATAATGTTTGGGTGGAATTCCTCTCCCTCAGGGACACAACGATAGGCACAGAAAAACCACCATGGTACTTGCAAACACACATCTCTGCATAAAGGTACTTCATTACGTGAACAGTGTGTTGCAGAGAGGCAGAGAACCCTGCACTCATGGTCTGTAAACACACGTCTCTATATAAAGCTACTTCACTACCTGAACAGTTGTGTTGCAGAGAGGCAGAGAACCCTGCACTCATGGTCTGTAAACACACGTCTCTATATAAAGCTACTTCACTACCTGAACAGTTGTGTTGCAGAGAGGCAGAGAACCCTGCACTCATGGTCTGCAAACACACGTCTCTGTATAAAGCTACTTCATTACCTGAACAGTGTGTTGCAGAGAGGCAGAGAACCCTGCACTCATGGTCTGCAAACTGCAGTTTCTGCTTATAAGACAATCCCCGTCCATCTCCCACCCTGTTATGTCTCAGTCATGATTTTATATCCAATCATTGAACCATTAAACAAAAATCGTTTTGGTCAGATCAATAAAAGCGACCATTTGACACAGTCCATGACTGAAGATGGGGTTTTGCCAGGGATCAAATTTCCCTTTGAGAGTCACGGAGACAGGCAGACATTAGATCAGTATGACACAAGAGTAAAGACTTCAGTAAAGAAAATAGAAAAGGAGATGCTATGATGTTCGTAAGAAAAGTAAATATTGAATTCTGATTTGTGAGTGTTGAGGATTGAAAAGGGCAAAGAGCCCAATGGTTCTGGGCCAAAGGTGTAAAATAACGAAGCACAAATATTTCTTTACAGTACAGTAAAGCAGGTTTTTCAAGATTTGCACTTTAACTTTGCCACATCTCTGGGCCAGATAACCACTTTTTATTCCAATACATTCCACATTATCATTGTCACTCACCCAATAGAAACAGACTATTCCATGCACACAGACCACTTGATTAGGGACGCATGATTGTGGGTAAAATATAAATCATCACTTTTTTAAACTCATATTCACGATTGCACTTTTCTCCCGCAATTCTTCAGCAATATATCTATTATTATTATCCATCCATCCATTCATCCATCCATTTTTCAACCCGCTTATCCTACTGGGTCGCGGGGGGTCCGGAGCCTATCCCGGAAGCAATGGGCACAAGGTAGGGAACAACCCAGGACGGTTGTTCCTTAATATATTGGTTAAATAGGCCTGTTTAAACTACCAATACAAGTCAGCAGTGCGAGACATACTGCTGAAAAGGTGGTGATGATTGCATTGGAGGATGAGGTTTGAGTCGGCATATTCACCACTTATAAGAGGTCTAAAAGTACCAGCCTGTGAAATGTTTATCATTCATTATTAAATCTTGCCTGTAGAATGGTGTTTCATTTTCCAAAGAATCACAGTCATTCTGCTGTTCTGAGCAGCACGTTTGGCAGGTTTTACTGCTTTTTATAAATACAAAGAACTGATGTGACTCAGTTCTCTTTATCATTCTGCAATTACTAACTTACAATGCTATGTTCAAACCTGTCCCGAGTGAATGTTAAAGGACAGGTTGCTTCTTGTAACATCAACAAATTTGACTGTGTAGTACTTTATACTTCAGTACTTATAATACCAGGTATTTTTCCACTTTTACTTGAGTAATATACTGGATGACATTTACCTGGGTAGCATTTTGGTGTAGCTGCATGCTTTTACCTACGTACTTTTCCCACCATTGGTCTGGACAGGTTTACTTTTGTGAAAAAGAACAGGGCATATCAATTTCAAGATGCACGTTAGCTAGAGAGAGATGGAGTCAATCACAGAAACACCAGATCATGCACTCTCACTCCGGACTAAGCCAAGCCCCCCACCCCACAAATCAGTTATATTTACATTTAATTGCTTAGTAACAAACGACTCTAATTATTATATATGGGACTGAGCACTGCATATATATACGATAATGTGGCAGCAAATTATTATTAAACCATAGCAACTGGTTTAAATTCCTAACAGAGTTGAGGTATCTATGCATTATAAGGAATCACACTGCAGAAAGTCTCTGGTTTCCTCAAACAGGGCTTTAACTTAATTGAGGCACGGCCAGAACTTGCTGGTTTTAAAAAGCCTTTTTAATTAGAAGCCAATTAACATACAGTGAAAAGCCTTCCTCTGTCTATGCAATAATATTGAGTTTCCATTACACAAATAAGGGATGCATAGCGCGATATGTTATCCTGAGCCTTGCAGTCCTGGATGTCCCCACTCTGAGGACTACCAGAGTGGCCGGCAGCCCTGTCCTCACCCCGTTCTCTTCCAGCATCACCGAGTGTCTCTGCTTGCCGCTGATCTTCTTAACGAACAGCCGCTCGCAGCAAGCTTGGTCTTCATTCAGCATGCTCTTCCCAGCATTGATAACCCTGAGGAAAAACAATAAGAACATATAATAATGTAAATAATTTATTAAATACATAACTACTAATAATAACAATAAATGCACCCAAGAGAAAAATGGCCATTCTACAATTAGGCCTACATTAAACACAGGGTCTGACCTGTGACTTTCCTGAAAAGGATTACAAAAGGGCAAAGTGACAAAGTAGAATCCTCAAATGCTACATAGTATTTAGTTCATTACCTGGCCAGGCATTAAGGTCACCTGCTCTTCCATGAGTAAATCATGCAACTTGAAGGCATATACCACACAGCAGTCCTACATGACTGACTCAATATAGCTTGGCCAATGGGAAACTTTCAGCTACTGACCTGCAGAGTAAACCATAGGCACAAACTCATCATAGGTAGTTGTTACTTGACAGTGGTCTTTTAAACCACAAGTGATATTACCTTTAGACTGTTGGGGATTTTAATATTAATGTGTCATGTCCTGATATGCCCATGGTTAATGGCCTTCTAAATCTTATTGACTCTTAATTTCGTGCAATATGTGGCTGCTCCAACATATGAACATGGACACACACTTGATCTTGTATTTTACAATCATAGTCCTGTATTATTTGATGTTGTCCTTGCCTGCACCACAGTCAAATCTCACGCTACTGCTCGCCGCTGTCGTGTGTTTAACTCCTGTACTGCTGTTCTGTTTTCATCTGGTTCTAACCAGAACTGTAGCACCTCTGAGTTTTTATACAGCAAAACTGAGGAGCTCATGGTTTTATTCCACCTGCCAGACTGTACTAAACACTGTGGCTCCATTAAAAACCAGGCAGCCTGAAACCAAATCTGAGCCTTGGCTGAACGACACGACCTGAGCTGCTCAACGTGAGTGTCGTCGAGCCGAGCGAAAATGGAAAAAGGACAAACTACAAGCGTCACTTCAAATGTTAAAGGACTGCTGGCGTCGTTTTCAGACAGCCGTTAAAGACGCTAAAAGACTATTTTTATCTGACGTTATTTTGTCTAATCGTAACAATCCTTGTGTTTTATTTAGTACCATAGACTCTGGTCTCAAAAAGATAGACAGTACTGAACCCTCTTTCACTGCTTGTGAAAACTTCTTACACTTTTTCCATTGAGAAGGTCACCTCTACTAGGGCTCTTATAGCTCCTGTTGCTTATGATCCTTCAATATCTGGTTCCTGCTCTGGTGTCTTTGACAGTTTTAAGCCTGTAACTTTGACTTCCTTACAGGAGATTGTTGATCATCTTAGTCCTGCAGGTTCTCTTAAATATGTTGTTCCTCCACTATATAAAGAGATTATAACCCTACTGCGAGGCCTTGGGTTCTTAAACTGGTAAGTGGTAGTCTATCTTCGGATGTAGTCCCTAAAGATTTTAAACATGCAGTTGTCCAGCCTCTTATTACAAAATCTGCTCTTTACCCTGCAGTTCTTAATCATTACAGGCCTCTCTCTAAACTGCCTTTTCTTGCAAAAATTCTTGAAAAGATAGACCATTAGTTGATTGTAAACTTTCTGGAAGAGCAAAATGTTTTAGACGTTCTTCCGTCCGGTTTTAAGTCTTTACATAGTACTGAATCAGCCCTTTTAAAAGTTTTTAATGACATTTTTAGCCATAGACTCTGGGGATTGTGTCATTCTTCTACTTTTAGACTTGACTGTGGCTTTTGATACAGTGGATCATGCTATTTTACTCTCCCATTTGGAGCAGTGGGTGGGGATCAGGGGTTTAGTTCTGGAGTGGTTTAAGTCATATTTGGTGGACTGAACTTTCTACGTCAGCTTAGGTGACCATGTGTCCTCCTCTGCTCCCCTCCTGTCCCACAGGGTTCAGTTTTAGGTCCCTTGCCTTTTCTTTTATATCTGCTCCCACTTGGATCCATACTTAGGAAGCATGACATAGGTTTTCATTGCTACGCAGATGACCGGCAGATCTATGTGCCTTTAAAAAAGAAAGACGCTCATTCTATACTGCCATTACTATAGTGTCTTGAAGACATTAAGGCCTGGCTGTGTCATAATTTCTTAAAATGTAATGATAATAAGACAGAGGTGATGGTTTTTGGTAGCTCCACTGAGACCTCCAACCTAGACTTAGGCTCTTTGGCACAATATATTAAGCCATTTGTCACTAATCTGGGGTTCAAGGTAGATGGTGACCTTAAATTTGACTGTCAAATCAGGGCTGTGGTCAAATCTAGCTTTTTCAAGTTGATGAAGTTGGCTAAAATAAGGCCAATTCTTTCTAAGTAGCATTTTGAGACTGTAATCCATGCCTTTATTACCACTCGGCTTGGTTACTGCAATGCGCTTCACGTAGGGGTAGGTGCATCCTGTGTTAATCAGCTTCAAAGGGTGCAAAATGCAGCTGCACATCTTCTAATTAGCACACAGAACTACAAGCACATTTCACCTGTTTTATCAATGCTCCACTGGTTGCCTGAGCATTTTAGGATTCATTTTAAAATTCCTTTATCTCTTAATGGTCTTGGCCCTCCCTACCTCTTTGAGCTGTTACACCCTTACACACCCTCCCGGTCTCTCAGGTCAACTGGCCAGCTGCTCCCGAGGGTGCCTACAACGAAGCGTAAGCTTAGAGGGGGCCATTGCATGTTACACAGCTTTCTTCTCTATCTGTTTTTAAATCCCACCTGAAAATCCATATTTTCTTGTTGGCTTTTGACCCCTTGTGAGATGTTGATTTCAGTTTATTTTATTTGATGGTATATCATCTTATTTTGTATATGTGCCTATTTCGTGGACTGTTACATAATTTTATTCTCTGTACAGCACTTTGGTCCTGTGTGGTTGTTTTAAAGTGCTTTATAAATAAAGTTGGTATGGTATAGTATGGTATGGCAACCAAAATACAAAGTCCTTCAAAGGACTCTGACCTTATACTGAATATTTATATTGAGTTATTTCCTTGCATATAAGATTAATGTGCCACCCCTTAAATTCATTTAATTTATCACTCTTATATGTGACCCCCACTCCAGGCTACGCCCTTGATTGCCTGAGTAACAATTTTCAGCTGTTTAAACACACTAAACCCAAGGCTACACACATCATTGAGACAGCATTGTCACCAAAATTAATTGCACGCGAATATGAATGGTTTAACTGTGCCCCTTCTGTGTGACCCATTTCTAAACAGGTATTAAAAACGTTGGTAATTTTTCATGGAGTTTGTGGCAGAACAATTATTTGTAAACCACTCCCTATGAGATCACTTAGTGTTTGGAACCTGTAGAATTATGGCTGCAGTATAATTTTGTTTGGAATGTGAGCCAATCAGCAGCATAAACTACTCTACTCAGTAGGAAAAGTACTCCTCACCTTGCCCTACCTGCTACGATGACTCTAATTTCAAGTTATAGCATAATTTGAAAACTGCACTCTGCTTCTTGACACAAGCACCACAGGCGTGGGAGACAGGGTAGGGTAGGATAGCGGCCAGCCAAGCAGCGGGATTGGCACTAGCTAGAAACGGTCCTGAAAATGATGCGGGATCCATACAAAGCACGACATACCTGCAAATGAGCAGCGGCAGACGTTGAAATGACAACAATTTCATACTCAGAAGACGAAGTAATTGAATTGGCAAAAAAAAAATGTTCATTCTTATAATTCGGGTTGCCATGCATCCCCTATAGAACAGAATCACCCTGTATAATGCTGGATGCAGCGGTTTATATTCCAATATGGGATGACCCCGTAGTATCGGCCTAAGAGATGGATGACAGCCCTGTTTATAATGGAGGTGAATACACATTTATCGTGTGCATTACTATAACGATATACAGTATATGAATTTAGCAACGGTACAGGCGTATACATTTGACCAGCATCAGAGCTAAGTCAGTAATATTAGTAGTCCTCTGCCTAATGCATTTGTTTTGGTAATTTTTGTCAGGTATGTTTTTACAACGTTGAGGGTTATGACTTCCAACGTGTCTTCTTCACTTGTAATGAGCAGACCACCCAGCCTCTGGCAGTCTGCCCTACTGTACAGCCTCCAGGCCGTTTCTAATACAGCAGCCAAACTGACAGTTAAAATGATCCAGAGAAACACGCCGCAAACAGAACTAAGAAAAAAAAATAAGAAAGGAATAGACGGTAAATCAGCCATCAACGGCGCTTGTTCCCGCTGGGGCGACAGCAGAGGGGCAGCGCAGGCTCACGGAGCGCCATTCCGCCTCCGGCAGTCCTCCCTCCCGACCGGCGCCGGTGCATGGAAACAAGTCGTCGGTCGCTTATTTAGGCTCGGCTGCGACTCGGCTGGAATGCGAGCATGACACCGCATATATAAGCACCTGAACACGGCCACCCCCGCCACCTCTAAAAATAGACGTCTGCGCTGCAACATGTGACAAGCCGCTGGTTTCCATTGTTATTTGCCTTCGAGCGTTGACAATTTTTTTTTTTTTAAATTCTTAATAATTATAAAGAAACTGACATTTTTTTTCCAGGGACATAACATAATTAGGCACCATGTATGGAAAAATCATGGGATCTTGACTATTTCGATGACCGAAACTATATCAGTGTTTCCTAAAATAACGAATTGATCTTCAGCAACCTTAACATTAAAGCCACTAGACAAGGGGTGTGGTAAAACTTTCAACAACTGTCCTGCAGAAAAATGCAAAATGAAACTGCCCCAGCTTCGTGTGGTGCCCTCACGCATCTCATGCACACGTGACCAACAGAAATATCCATTACAAACAGGAATTGATTATTCGAAGCGACATGCAACCTTTTCAGGGGGGGAGGTGACGTATGGGTGATTATGGGGAAGAGAAAGGCTCTGTTCCTTATTTCTTCATCTTTAGTGTCCACTGTTTCTTGATGGTGGAAAATGTCTGGTACCTCTTAAAACCATTTATATAGCACAGTATAAGATAATTAATAACTAATTTCCTTTCCAAAAACACTAGTTAAAAAGCAGATGCACAAAAATCAAAACTTCAGACAGAAAGTATCGTATAAAGACATGTACTGAATAACTGAAGATTGCTGGGTCAGGTCTCAGTAAGGTATTGCTGTTTGTACCCTTGATTAACTATATTTATTAACCTGACTATATTAAAGATCCAACTGAACAAAATTATGAAAGTCACAATGGAACACACACCTAGATGGTAGGTAGGCAAATAAATAAAATATAATAAAAAAGGCCTCCATTCCAGGCAGCCTAAGGCACAAGTTAAGGGTACATCTAGCCCATCAGAGGACACGCACACGCACACGCACACGCACACGCACACGCACAGGGCAATTTAGAGACACCATATAGCCTAACTGCATCTTAGGACTGCAGGAGCAGACCTGGGTTCCCTTGAAAAACATGCATGACAAGGGGTGCAACCCTGACACCCCTGCCCCCATACAAAACTAAAAGTGGGATTTGACCCAAAACCCTGCAAAAGTGAGGCAACAGTGCTACCTAATGAGGCACCCTATTCTTCATTATTATAAATAGCTAATATTAACATCAGAAACATTAACTACAAAAAAAAATCATGATTTTTAAAAATGAACATTTTTCTGAATATTCTTCTTTTCCTCCAGTAGGGATGTAGTTAAATTTCTCGATCCCCCAAGAAATATATCCCCCTTTTTCACATGTCTATGTGCCTGTTTATTCGTCCCTCAGAGTAATTCTCAAGCGAGGTATTCGATCATTTCGCATTGGGGCACCATCTTCCAATCGTCTCTCCTAAAAAGGTCACACTTCTCTAACTTCCTGTCTCTGGTAGCGCTGAGGTTTCCTGTCAGGGCCGGTCTTGTGAGCCAGGCTGAGCCAGCTGGCAAATGCTGCAGTACGCTGTTGCAATACGTGTGAAAAGCCCTGTGCATGGCTTTTGGGACAGGGTGAGGGGGGGGCATCCGTATCTGAGCGTCATACCACCAACAGATTGCGGTGATAGAAATCGCCAGGGGAGTGTCCAATTCACACTGCAAAGTTCCAAAAGCTATCAAGCCTTGTGCGACAGGGTCTTTCCGCTGAGCTACAGACTGCAGCAGACCGCGGCTTCACAATGCCGACGCTAAATTTGCACCGACGAGCGCTTGTCCGTGGCTGTAATGCACTAGTGTCTGCACCCAAGCGTGGAATTGAAAGTGGAAAAGTGATGCCGGTGAGGTCACCTTCTTCACACAGTGTGCTGCAGCCTCCTCTGCGGCAAGCGAGGCCTCCGCTTACCGAGCGTGACGAGATGGGGTCTACATTAAAGGTTTCAGTGTTTTGGGGCTAGAGCATTTAATAAAGATCCTTAGAAGAGGGTAAAACAGGGTAAAACAACCTGGAAACCCTAACAGAACAACAGGACTTGTACCCTCCCCCAGTCAGCATGCGGAGTAAAAGGCCTCAGTTTTGATTTGGTTTCACAGGGCCCACAACATCACTGGTTCTCATGCATTTCTAGTATATTGAATTTAACAGGCGAACAGGTTCATCTTGGTACAATGTACAGTATGTATGGATTTATACCATTAATAAACCCCACAGCCGCTAGAAAATAAGCCAGAAAAAGACCATTTCTCTACTTCCAATGTGTTTGTTATACCTTCAAAGTTTATGACTAGTGGTCTGACAGAGTAAATAAATGTCTAACAAAGCATTTACATGAAAGTGTTTTAGTTCAGTAAAAGTATTTTACATACATACTGGGGAAAGTCGATTTTCCCCAATAAGAGACCAGGGGCAGGCAGGTTTTTGGAAGATAAGGGCTTTATGCTCATGGGTCACCACTTAAACTGGATTATGTGGTTTTAGAATTTAATGAATTTAAATACCAAATTATTTCCCTTAGTTTTGCAAAAGACTGACGATGTCTGAAGGTATTATCCCTGCCTTATACCCTCTGCCGCATGGGATCTCTGAGAGTGCATGCGAGTGCGCTTGCCCTGGCATGGACCAGTATCCTTTCCAGCCTGGTGCCCTCTTCCATGCCTAGTGTTCTAAGTTGCTGGTGTTTGGCTCCAGACCCAGTCCCCTTGTCCACCCACAGCCCGCTCCCTATGAGCACTTGCAAAGCAGATTGATCAGTCCATTTACCAACAGACCATCTTCTGTCTCACTCAAAGAATGTTTCCATTCATGTAGAACTTGATCTTTGGGACATTCATTCATTTTCTATTCTGCTTATCCAGTTGAAAAATCATGTTACTTTTTTACAGAAATATATTCATCAATTACACAACAAGCTAACTCACTGAATCTTTAATCAATACTTTAGGTTTTTGTGACTAAGTGGCTGTCTTGTATTGAGCCCTGGGATCAGATTGCACACTGACATCACTGGCTCGGCCCAGTAGCTCCAGGGTTACGCCCTGGGATCAGTCTGCTCCAGCTGGCAGGCATTCAGGCCGCCCGCAGACAGCTTGTAATGCGACATGTCGTCAGATGGGGAGGCACGGTGAGGAGCCCCCAGCAGAGCAGAGAAGCACAGCTCTTCAGGGAAAAGGACAGCACAATCTGCTCGACGTCAACCAAAGGGGAAGGGAAACAGGAACCTCAGAGTTACGGAGCAGAGCGGAAAGTACCGACCCTAGCAACACATAAAAGTCACTACCAATAGCTAAAATAATCAGGATGGCATCTCCCTTCGCAAAAGAGAAACACAAAAAGGAAAATAATATCTTTTGCTTGTGATAGCTACATTAAAAACTCCAACTGTGTGTTTTTTTTTTTTTTAATCAGACAATTTATGCAAAATATTGTATATTTAGTCCGAGTAGCAATTAACAATTTTCATTCCTTACAAATAACCTTAAAAAACTGATGTGGAGGCAATTAAGGGCCCTTGACATTTAGCTAGTATTCTATTCAAACACACGAATTATTTTCAACACAAGATGTCACATTCAGTTTAGACCTAACAGCCCAATGTTTCACGCACAATCAATTCTGGGTCATACATAAAACTCATACATACCAACAGATTTGATACTGGCGATGGTCCGTTCCTTGACAGATGGCTATGTGACTACAGACGAAAAGACCGATTTAAGACTATACTTTAGCTCTGGCATAAATGCCAATGGTTCTTATTTATTTATTTTGTTCTGCTTATTCTCAGCTCTTGCTTTTGCAAATATCATTACCATGTTCTTGGGTTTACAGTTTGTGCCGTTGTTCCATCAGCTTATGGGAATGACATTTTCATTTCTGTACATAATGACACATGGTAATTATAGGACTTTTATTTTTAGTTTGACTGTAACATGTTCTCCAGG
This sequence comes from Cyphomyrus plagiostoma, assembly GCA_019775915.2. NCBI lineage: Eukaryota > Metazoa > Chordata > Actinopteri > Osteoglossiformes > Mormyridae > Cyphomyrus > Cyphomyrus plagiostoma. The sequence goes on along the minus strand of JABFEA020000130.1, from coordinate 26,231,781 downwards.
TCCTGATTGGTTTAAAGAAGCTGTCCTGTCAAGTCTGATACGTCAGAGAATTGCATCTGACAGGAGACAGATTAAGGGACCAGCCGGTTCAGCCAAACTCCTCTATCTGTAACTGAGGGCCCAAACTTCCATCTCTCCCAAGTCTGCGACTCAGCACTTTTCCAGCCTTGCCTTTAGTGAAGGGGGGGTGGCGGGTTGGGAATGCAAGTAATGACTTCAGTGATTGATTTTCTTGCTGTGTGCTTGATACTAACTGGATCTTCCAACCATAAGCCCTCCTTATAACAGAAAGACAGAATCACCCAAGCGGCAAAATTTCTCATTGTTGCATTAATGGAACTATGACTGCCAAAGGACAAATAGCATATGGAAGAAATATCATCCCTTAACTGTTCCCTTCAGGTCTGGAATAAAATGGAAATAAATGTTAAATGTCAAAATCTTTCTATGACACATCCTTTCCCTGTTCATCTGGCAACATTATATCCCCTATTCACTTTCATTACCTCTTTTTCTCTTCCCAGATAGACAGGTAATTGACTCCAACTGGGAAATTCTTAAATGCAAATAAATACATCTATATGTAATAATTGAGCCTGAAGACAATATGAAAGCTGAAATGGTAACAGTTTTAATCACTAGAGTTTTAATCACCTTAAATTAAAGATTACATGTTTTCTTTGATTACACCTGCCTGCACAAGTGTAATTAATACAATATTTGCTTTTTGGCTGCTTTCTAGATAAATCTTCAAACGGTTTAAGTAATTCGGTCACCAGAAACACTCCAGGTTCTAACACTGCCAACCACAATTATGACTTAAAAATATTAAGTTGCACTCCCAAAGCTTTTATGTAGTGTAAGGTAAACATGCCTATTTATAAAGTTAAGTATCTTACTGAAAGTGAATTAACCTAATCAAGCTGACAACAGCAGGGCTCTTCTGAGACTTCATCCGGTATAGTTTATATTGCAATTTGTGGTGTTTACCACTCTGCTACCTATCGACGTAATTTAGCCAGTGAATGAAGTGAATTTTGCAACTCGCATTTGCGAAAACAGTGTGGCTTTCAGCAACGTGTCAAATTGCAGTAAGATTTCCAGAGACAAGCAGGCGTTACAGACTTTCCAGAAAAACAGCAAACATAACAGAAACCAGGATGTTGTTGTAAAGGTTGGGTCAGTATTTCTGCATTTCCCTTTTTCTATTCAAAATGCACAAACTCATCTACATTTCACCTACAGGAAGTCAATTATATTGTCTTCAAATTGCCTTTGTACAAAATTTTGCACCAAACATCCAAATATCTCCACAATACACTTCCATCCATCACGGCTATGATCCATCCCACAAAATCTATGTTATTGATACTGAGTAGAAGGGAATACAGTTGTTTCTATGGATCATGCCTAATTAGCATTTACAGCCAACATTATCTGCAGAAAAACGTATGATCCATCAAAATGCTGGCTAATTTTGGTGCAGTTATTTAGGGTGCTTTTCCACTGCCACCAAGACCCAAACCATACTTGAGCTGTACCGCTAACTGTGGATTTTCCTTTGTAAATATCGCGAGTCGTACCCAACTCGTACCCACCTTGACATAAGCAGGGCCAAAAGTGTATTGCACCGGCACCATCTAACTGGTTGAAACCCATCAACATACCGGTGATCTGCATAGGTTATCGGAAGGAAAAAGTGTATATTAATATTTATTACACGGCTCTCTGGAATGCTTGATTCTGATTGGTCAGTTGAGACATTTGCAGGTTAGTTCTTTTCAACTAATAACCGCTCCAAAGTAATAACGCATAGCCGGTACTACTTGTATGTTTAAAATCCCTAAATGTGGGACCACATTTACAATGTCACAGTTCACAATTAATGGAAATGTGCAATTTAATACTTGTAAATAAATAAAAAACATGTGTTATTATATATTCATATGTAGATGTTACAAATTGTCTTACTAACTTTTGAAAGTTAGTCACGTGGTACTATATCTTTTCGCGGAAGGATAAAAATGTTAATTTAAAACAAATATGCCAATAAAATGTTTCAAATTCATTTTCATGTCCAGTCCGCTTTGCGTCGGGTCCTGATCACAATGTCGGGGCTTATTTCTGCGATAACTACCGGCTGCCTGTACATTATCCCTTACATAATATATATTAATCATTACTAGTAGTATTGGACGACTGATGCACGATGTGATATACTGATGCATTCCCAATAACTCGCAAGTTGACAATTTCCAACCTCCCACCATAAAAAGTACTACAAGGACAGCTGAATAGAATGGATTTGTAATGCAAATTTACACAAGTGAATGCTAATTCCCCTAGTGTTAGATGCTAACATAACATAATGATTCTCACAGACATGATGCACACAGTGTAAACTGTAAATAATCATCTCTTCCATTTTATGTCACTGTCGCTCTCCATACCCAGCAATGCCTTTACCGAGCCAATCTTTCTGCAGTGGAAAACTGAAATGAGCTGGAACTGGAACTAGTCTCTATTCGTAGTATTCCTCGGGTACAGCTTGGTTCCTGTATGCCAGTAGAAAAGCGCCGTTAAAGTGTTCACGACCAAACAGACTGAGGCTACACAATAAACCACAGTCATGGCCTAAGGTTAGTGTTTCATATTAGATTTCTCCAAGAACTCTTTAATGTTGTTTTTTTTTAACTAAATCAGCTGACTAGAACACTATACAAAGGGTTAATGGAAGGCTCTATTGAGCATTGTACATTAAGTTACTACACACAAATTATAATCTGCAGAAACTATGTTCTTTACACATACTGGGGCTAAAGGTAATGTTTATTAAATGTAGTTTTGTCTTAAAGACCACCAGAGACCAAAACGCTGTTCTGCAAAAAAGTACAGAAGATGCACTCTACTACTTCAGCTCAGTAACATCCACTTAAATATCTGACCTAGACACAGTAATTAAGACTCTGCTGACAGAAGGACCTTGGGGTGTCATTACATGGCATTTACTGAAAAGGAAAATCCCACAAAAGGACAACCTTTCTTGATATCTGCATCAGAACTTTACTGCAAAAAAAGAAAAACAAAAAACGATTCCATGTAGTCTACCAGGTCAATGTTAGGTGCATTTTGAAGTCTATTGCTCCAGGTGTAAAGCTGAAACTTTTGCATTACTAAACTATAATATAGATAATGACCTCTGAGTCACTGAAGTTACTCGGAAAGCCCTCTTCCTTTCACATGATGCTGCAGCTGCACCACACGTTTCTCGAGACTTAATTAATACATGGCAAAAAAAAGAACAAATCCAGTAAAAAAAAAAAAAAATCAAGTTTAAATGGAGCAGTTCAGGCCTTTGCATGTTTAAATACCTTTTTTAAGTTGCAAATTTAAGAAAATCCATATGAATATGTTTTAAAATTAGCATTTGTCATCCCTTTATTTATGTTTTTACTAACACTGTCTGAACATCGGTGTGCAATTTGCACTATCAACAAGATTATTGTAACGCACTGCTGGTGAACTGTAAATTACACTGCAATGCGTTTTTCAGCACAGTTAAACGTAAAGTCAGTTAAAGGCGATTTACCTACAGGGTCACTGTCATGTAGAGTGGTGATACGTAACGGCCTTTATGCTTCAACGGCACATTACTTTAATTATACCGCATAAAGGCCCCGGTCAGTTCAGCCAGTCTAAGGTTTGACACCGCGGCTCCATAAAGCGCTCAAGGACGCCCGACCCGTTATGAAAGCGGCCCGATGTAAGGTAGCTACACGCAGATTACTCGGGGCTAAAACAAACATGCGAATTCCGAATCTGCCGTGAGCTAAATAGCATGTGACCCCCCTCTTGTAAAGCAGTCTTAGTGAAAATACGTCGCGATTACATGGTTAATATTGCGGACCTTCGACTAATCGCAGTTACTGGTCTTGCAACTCCAAACTATTGTCTTACGCCTAGTTCCGCGGGTATCACTCGTGATCTAATGAACCTGGAATAAAATGAAGCCCATCTGTGTGTGTATTGTATGTGTTTTAATGTGTAAGCATACAAAGGCACGGTGCATTCACCGCAGCTTTCATCACCGCATTATTCGCGACACGGGCGTGAATTGCCCCTCTTTAAAGGCACGAACAGCAGCACTTACTCAGCGTATCCAGTCCGCCAGGGCATCTTAGCGTCCCGTTTCGGCGTGAGGACCGGTCTCGATGCATGCTCGGTCGAGTACTGCAGCAGCTCCGCCGTTAGATCCAGAAATTCGGGTCGGGAGTAGGCGAATCGCGGAGGCAGACCCTCGGAACCGCAGTTCTGCGCGTTGCCGGAGCCGTGCTGATGGGAACCGTGCGGCATGATGCCGCCGACCAGCGTGGACATCGCATTTTTCACTTTGCTTATCATTCTGTCGCGAAGAGCCAAGCCCGCATCCGTGGAAACTCGCACATAAATGCGCCGATTAGTGCCAAGTAAACTCACACGGATGATGAGCAATACAGGAAGCGATTGCTCCTGACCCCATGTGACGTTTGACAGACAATCTTTTCGTCTGTAGAAAAAAAGCCCTTCTCAGCACTGCCCGTGTCACCCGGGAGGCAATGGCAAGCGGCGAAGGCGTTTTTCTGTGTCTCCCTCAATGGGAGAGGGGCAGCTTTGGTCGGTCTTTTCACCAGAGCTTTTGCATCATGAGGGCGCACTTCATTGGCAGCCAACAGAAGCATAAATCTAATATATTTGCTGGAACAAATAAATCAATAAGTACCTTTACATGAATGTTTCTGCGTGGGAGGGCATATGCATCAATGACATATGCATACATTGAGTTACCACTTACAGCGCTCAAATTACATTACTCTGCATCCCATCAATACTCTGCAGTACTAGGTAACTGTATATTTTGTCCAACCTCCTAGTTCGGGTGATCGGTATACAGTAGCTGCTTGAAGGGCCCATAATATCATGCATTTTAAATGAACGCTTCTTGCACATAACTATTTAATTCAACGTGTACTTTCTTTGAAATCCAGTGGAAGAAGTGAAATTTATTAAGTCCAGTTTTCATTGTGATGACGATTTCTCCATTGTATTTGTATATAGAAACCTGCGAAAACAAACTCGTCGTGGTAGCCTATACCTACTGATAACTTGTTAATTGTCAGTAACATGTTTCTGAAAACGTTTTATATCCATACATAGAAACACTACATTTGGAGCAATTGGGAAAACAATGAAAGACTGGTTTTAATTTGTGACAGAAAAAAAACAATCTTAAGCGTCATTACGTGACAAGCGCGTACATTCCACGTCCACAACGTCCGCGAATACAACTAGGCAAATCCCAAACCAAAGAGCTAGTAACCACATATCAAAAATACTTAAAAGTTTTATATTATGACGTATAATATGTATTAGCACGTTGCAAAGCGAATTATGGCGGGATGTTCATAATACGAAGGTTCAGCATTGTATGTTTTTTTCCCTTTTTTGTCGTTTGCTGCAAGCTGCCAATATTATCTGGGTTTGATAGAAAACTTAAGGGCTGCACACATCAAGGTTGTCCTGATGCAAGATGACGCAATGTGATGCAATTTCACAGTTGACGCAAAGGAGTAGTCAGTGATATTACATTTGAAATCGAAAAGACACTACTTCATTGTTTAGGCCTATGTTATAAAACTGCGTTTAATATACTGTCACATTTTACAGTTCTGCTTTACCAACCATTTTAAGAATTTGTTCAGGTGAATGACAGTTCTTAATTTTAAGCTAACATCTGCCATCTAGTGCTGATGTTCTGTAATTGCAATAACTTTGCGCTAATTGCACTCATGGCTGAAATGCATTGTGTAAAGTAGGTGTATAAAAATCATCCAGATAAACAAATAAAGTTTAATTCAGCTTTTCTGTCTTGTTTTGAATGCGTTCAAATTTTACTAGAACTCATTCCGTCTGCTTTCAAATGCAATTTATTTGTACCACTGGGTACAGCAGAGATGCCAAGTTGCAAATATTATTCGACATTCTTCTATGATCAGCATTTAATTTTGCAATTAGTCTGTAACGCCTTTGCAGTGCCAATGAGTGCAGCCTCCATACAAACATGTTAAATTGAGTTTAGGGATTCAAGCATCAATTGAAAAATGAACAGAGAATAAATAAATAAAACACAAAGATAAAACCAATAAATAGGCTATAGCATTTGACAGTGCCTTCAACAAATCACAGATTTGAGCATTTGGTGGGCTAATAGCGCAGTGGATGTGTTTGAGTATGGATCAGAAGATTCTAGGTTTGATTCCTGGCTGATGTGAATAGCCACTTTTGTACTCAAGCTGATGTAGTCCAGTGGTTAAGGCTCTAGTCTCTTCAGGGATGGGGGGATGTGTGCACCACTACCAGGAATTGTGGGGGCAATGTGAATCAGAGAGTTAACCCTCTGTTGTGACCAGAAAGTTGCTGGTTTGAATCCCATTCTCAGCAGAATAGTCACATCGCCATCACGCACTTGAGAAAGGTTCTTAGGCGCCGCCCCCCCCGGCCGCGAGAGGGGGGGGGGGGGGGGGGTGTTGGGTTGGAGAAGGGGGGGGGGGG
>JABFEA020000130.1:26202022-26216223 GCA_019775915.2 Cyphomyrus plagiostoma | reverse complement strand
TCGTGCCCGTTGCTTCCGGGATAGGCTCCGGACCCCCCGTGACCCAATAGGATAAGCGGTTTGGATAATGGATGGATTATAACTGTAATAATCTGTCTTTTTGCTAAGGGGGTGCTTGTTTATTTAAGGTGCTGTGAGTGGAGTTCTGCAGTGCATTCAGGTGCTGTCAGCCATCAAACACTTTCCGTCTTACATTCCTTTCCATTAAATGCTCCAACCAGTTAACCAACTGGGTTTACTGCCCGGGGGTTTGACACTTGGGCAAGACTCTGTAGCTGTGGTAGTTAGATATAGATTTATAATATGCATAATGCAAACATGTGTGTTCTGTAAAATGAAGAAAATAAGTACAGAACTATAAACATATGCTAACAAATGGTGAGATATACATACAACGACCATATCTGTTTAAAATTCAGTGCTGCTATGTGGTATGGCTGGGCAGTATGTGGTTTAGGCTGAGGGTGGACAAGTCCGCATGTGGTGCACTGCCAAGTAGCAGTAGGCAGAAAAGATGACCAGTAGCGCCTCTTAGCCGCTGTGGCTAATGGTGCCCTGAGTGAGCTCCCTATGGAGGAGGTGGAAAGGATTATTCATGATATTCTTTAAGTTCGCCACTATCCTTTTCTCTGCAGCCTCTCGCAGTGAGTAGCGTGTGAGTCCTGTGACGAAGCTGCCCTCCCTGATGAGCTTGTTTATATGATTGATATCACCAGCACATATCATGCTTTTCCAGGACACCATAGCGTACAGTAGTACACTCTGCAGTAAGAAATGGTAATAGATATCCAGCAAAAAGACCTGAGTCTCCTCAGAAATTAGAGTCTCCTCCGGCCTTGCTTGTACAGCACCACTGTATTGTTCACCCAGTCCATTTGGATGTTCAAGTGAACTTCCAGATAGTTGCATCACTTCCATGTCCTCCCTCTGTACAGTGACTTATCTCAGGGACTCTTTGGCATGCTGGAAATCCACCACAAACTACTTTGTCTTACTGATGCTGAGCTGCAGGTGGTTTTCCCTGCACCACAAGACAAAATCCGCCACTAGCCTCCTATAATCTGACTCATTTCAAATATTTATACACCATACACATTAAGGTTGCATGGTATATCATTTCAGCACATTACCATGCAGGGCGTGCAATGTCAGGTAAGGCAAATTAAGTCCTACAGGTCATGCTACAACTTTTTTTTGTACTTTAAACAAAAAGAAAACTCGCACGGTTCTCATTTTCCATGACTAATCTACAAGAGAAGCCTGTCTGAAATAACAATTTACTCAGATTTAAGGGTGTTTAGATGCTAGTGAGTGACATGCAGGCTCCGCTTGCATACAGAAGCACCAATCAAAATTAAGACTGGGCAAAAGGCAGTATTGATATTGAAACCTTTCACATGACAAAGGCCACGATAGTCAGCTGGGCTGAGATTTTTCATACCATCATAGTGTCCAGACATTATATGACAGTATACGGTATTTTCAAAAGCGTTATTTTGCAATACAGTTCTAGTTTTGAAGCCTCTGTAATAAGATTTGCTGAAAGCAGGGGGTTTATGTTTCACTAAAACATTTTTACTCTGTCATAGGAAAAAAATTTAGCAAGCTTTGCAATTTTAATGATTGTTCCTTTTCAAGATTATTTATCACGTTTAAAAATCAGTTTAACGCCACCGCTTTTAAACCAGCTGTACGTGGTCTCTATGTGTTCTCCAAGGCAGTCAAAATCATTTTCATCCTTGCTGTTTAAATCATTTATAGATGGGTTTGAGAATTATTTATTTTGAACTCATTTTTTGCTTTATAAATATAAATATTTATCACAAAAATAGTAACATTGTGATAACTACATTTTTCTGATATCATGCCCCCCTCTACTAAAAATGGAGGAATCGTAAGTAAAGTACTGTAGGTGGAATAAACTGCTGCTGTACTGAAAGTCTCTTATTTAGAACGTAAACTGGAAGGAGGTTCAGGTGATCTGTGGTAAACAGTTAGAGCTGTTTCAAAGCAGCCCCTTAAAGGCCTTCATGTTATCTAGAAAGGCACAAGGAATCCTAGAACACCAATTATGTTCATGGTGCCAACATCAGAACTGCATCGAGCACCATACATATTAGCAAGACAACAACTACTGCTTGTTGTTGTTGTTTGTTGACGTCTGCCAAAAAAAAAAACTATGCATGATGGATGATCTTCACAAGTTCAGAAGCAACATTCTATTGAGAAATAAGTCAGTAATACAACTTAGTGTCAAAGAATGACTTTTTATCACCTCAGTCAAATAGAATCACTGTTTCAGAGTATGCATCTAATGGTTGATGGTGATGTCACTGCTTGGAAATGGATTTAGATGACTTGTATTTCTTTCAAAAGACCATGAATTTTGCTCTGTATCAGAGAATATATCTGTGAGATGATGGTATAGTTGGGTCATGCATCGCCTTAAAGAAAAAGTGTCCAAAAAAATTCATGGGATTAGTAGGGTCTGTCACTCTGAGTTAGCACATTTGTACTTTAGACTTGCTAGGACTAGTCTATCACTGTCAAAAGAAATTCTAGGAACAATGAGATAGGCTGACCAATAGAAACATGGCTATTCTATGTTTGAAGGAACAAAAATTGGGAATTTGACACACACTGAAAGGCAACAACCATGCAACAGACTATCAGTCCGCAATACACCTCTCCTTGATGTGCTTTCACAAGTAGTGAGTTACAAAGTTGGTCTGAAAGCTCATTTACTTTCCTGATACTGGATTATTTTCTGGCTTTTCTGCAATACATGGTTATTTTTTGTTTGATTTGGGCTCGGGCCACATGGCCAACTCTCTCCCATGAACATGCACTTGAATGCCACACAAACAAAACAGCAAATGTGACTAAAGATAATTGAAGTACATGTTCCACACATCAGCTACAGCATGTGCCTGCAGTCAGATGTCCAGGATGTTCTCAGCTAGATGGAAATGTAGCTAAAAGGAGGTGAGCTGGCAGAAAAACGGCCAAGTGAAAGCAAAAGCGAGGTGCAATAGGGGACAAGAACATTTGCTGAGATGTCTCTGAAATACAATCTCTCAGTCTCTTTACCTGCTGAGATCTCAGATTAAGTTGGGGGCAAAAATGAACAGAGGGGCTATCTTGAAGAAACTGTTGTAGTGGGAAACAGAGTTTTGGGTACTAGGTATTTCAGTTACATCATCATCATCATCATAATCATCATCATTATGTATCCTGTTACAGTTTGGTAGCCTTTAGCCTATGCACTGCTGTCTCTCCAAGATAGGTGAATTTGGTCAGACTCATACACCCATTAAAGAATCTGTCATACCTAATCTAGGTGAGGGTCTTGCACTAATTTTAGGCCACTGGATATAAGTCCTGTCAGAGTTCTGTTAAAAAAGATATAATACAACCAATGACAATGAAGCTCTGTAAAACACACCAACTCACTCTCTTGCATGGTTTATACCCTTTATGCTCCACCTTCAATACAGAAGTCTCTGTCTGGGGCTTAATACAGGGTAGTAATACCAACGGTTTAATAAATATAATGACAGTACATTTTTGCTTACCTTTAGGTCAATGTTATTCTTACCCATAAGAAAAGATCTTCATATATACTACTGTATACAATATTATAGGCTACGTTGGCTATTATAGGCTACTATAGGTATCCGTTGACCTGCGTTCATATTTGAGATCAGAACCACCAAATACAAGTCAATTTGGATGCATTTCGATAGTCATAGAGGAGAGGCAAGGCATTAAGTACAGTATACTGTAATACAGGCAGAGTACTGTACAGCAAATAAGTTACAGTGGTACAGTTCTCGAACTCATTAGAATTCAAGAATTTCTTAAAATTTAAAAAAATGACCTATATCTCCATCTACATCTCAGAAGTCAAACTGTGAATGCTGACCAAAGATAACTTGTATGCGCGGGGAAATGAGTCACGCAGCACATCTCTCAGCGGAACCAAAGGGTAAAGCTTCAATCTCAGCCTCGCATTCGCTGTGATAGCACCGTGCATGTTTACACTGACAATGATAGACAGTAACAGTAATTATTATTATATAATAAAATACATTTTAAAATAAAGATTTCTTATTCATTATTTTAATATTAATAATAAACCATTAATATGTTTAATTATAATAATATTTTTGTGTTGAGCAGGAACGTAGACAAAGGTGCAGACAGGGAATACAGGGGAATACAGGTAAGGCAGGCAAAATGCAGACGGACAATACAATGACCGGACTGGGGAAACAAGCTAAAACGTGGAGGAAACACAGAGGGCTAATGAAAACAACTAGAAACTGCTGAACACACGGGGATCCCACATGGGGTTAACAAGGGGCGTGGCACATGGAAGGAGCGGACAATCGGGGCAGGACACGTTGTTTGGATACTTTTATTTTCTTACTTTACAAATTACTGTTTCGAAAAATGTGTTTATATGTGTTTAGTACAGTATATGCTCTTCTTGTTTTATCCGGTTCATTTTGTGTTTAAATGCTAAAAACAAACATGTTTAGATGTATTTTTTTGGGGCCGGGAACCAATTAATTGGTTTTCCATTATTTCTAATGGGGAAAATTCGATCACAACTTAAACTTCTTAGGATTTGATCCGGAGATCTGAACAGACTAAATTTGAGTCCTGAGGTACCAATGTACATATAAAATCCCAGCACTTTATAATAAAAAGAGATTTCCATAAAATATCCATCCATCCATCCGTTGCCCAAACCGCTTATCCTACTGGGTCGCGGGGGGTCCGGAGCCTATCCCGGAAGCAACGGGCACGAGGCAGGGAACAACCCTGGATGGGGGGCCAGCCCATCGCAGTTCCATAAAATATTTCACTGTGAAATACTAACTGTAAGCGTCACTTTCATAATGAACTATATTAAATAAATACTATACCACGGATGCATAAAAATCAGGTGAAGCTACATGATTATGGTTGTGTTAGTATTTCATGGTTTATATGGTAAGGTGAATGTATAATTGATTGAATCTGAATTGGTGTGTATGCACACTAAGTAACTAAAACAGGCAACGACTGAATGACTAACCAAAAAAGTAAGTAAAATTTAAATGATAATAATGATGGGAAATTTTCTAGGCAAATTACTCAGCATGTGAAACTGAAAAGCGGATCGCTGTGTTTGTGATGTTTACACAAAATAAGAGCATGACAAGAGTTTAGTGACAGCTTTCGATCACAGAAGTCTAAGGTCAACAAATTTGCAAACATGGGCGGGAAGCAGCATAATACTGAAGGATGTAGACTTTTTTCTTTAATAAAATACCTGTTCCTTGAGAGAGTCCTCTTGTAGCACTTTTAAATAGGTGCAAAATGGCACACACAAGTGTAAACGTTATGCATGGTGGCTGTATTATTCTTTGTTTATGAGAAATCAATCAGTTGCACTATCGCCTTACGTACATGTTTCTTTTATAAGCAATGTAACACATGTGCACACGCCATTGTTCAGCTCCCCAAAAACAGGAAAATATGAAAAGCTTCATGCACCTGTAAGAGCGACTGTTCATTGTAACGCATGCAAATATTACAGTGGCAGTTGGTATGATGGAAGCAGACTGGGCCTGAGTGTCTGGGGCAGCGTGGATTAAGTGATATCCGCGGGATATGGTGTGTCAGAATATAAACGCAGGCCAGTCTCAAAATAACAACCCTGTGTGACTCAGTGCTTATCTGACGGTGATGGAAAAAAGATAGCAGCTTCTTTTATTAATTACCCACCTTGCCCAGTATGTGCTCACTAAGGAATTACACCACCAACTTTCGAGAACAGTGGAAATAACAATGAAAGCTTCTCTTTTGCTATGCTGAAATGTTTGGCTTTTTTTCAGTAAAAATGTGTCTGAACGGCCACTCCCCCCCTTGCTTTGATTATGGAGCTCCATGGACACATCCTGTTACTCAGGGAGGTTCTCTTAACAGTAGTTTTATAGTCAGGTAGGATGTCTTATTCAACTCCATTGTTACATCTATAGGCAAAACTAATTGTCTTGTTGCTTCCAAATGATTGTTTTACACAAAGTGTATGCTTGCAACCTAGAGAACCCTTAGTTATTGAACTTTAATTTAAACTGATTGTTTCTTTTCACGCTTTTGTATATAAAACTCCAGGTAAGGTGCCTCTAATTTGGGTTTTATACAAACCACTTGTCTAAGTTTTTTTCTGTTGAGGTTTGTGAGGAAGTCATTGCTGTCTGCTTTTGGTGGAAAAATACCTGGATAATGCCTGCTTTAGGAATGATTTAGGATTGGTCAGGCAGAAAGAAACCTTCTGGGAGTTAGGTCACCCCCATACTCACACACACACACACAAACACACACACACACACACGCATGCACACACACACACACCTTGCCTAAATTGTATGGAATGGAGGGTCTATTAGTGAAGTTATCTGTATTCCTGTCTCCTGATATCCTCCTGTGTCTCACTTCAGTTTTCCAATGAACAGGGCACCTGTAGTTCTAGACTGTAGTCACCTTGATTGCTTTGTATTAAAGTCTCTACTAAATAAATAAAAAAAAACTACATGTAAACAGAAAATATTGCATCGACTCTGTGTGAAACAGGAAGAAGTGGAGGAAAAACGCAGCCTTCTTTCTTCTGTAAGCCAAGAACTTCTCTTCAGGTAAGAAGTACACCACAGAGATTAAAAGCATTCACGAAAAGAGAATTTCTAAGTGCTTCGGACAGTTGGAGAATTTTTCCTTCCCAAGAAATGCATGGCACATCATGGCCAATAGGAGTGCTGCATGTGGTGGGCATATTTATCTGCTGATATCAAACGTTCTACACAAATGCATTCACACTGGCAGATCCATCCAGCGAGCTTCTGGCAGTGCGTGCCAAAATGACTTTTACAGCTTTATATGTCTTTCAAACGTCTGCTCCCTCCTGTCTGCCCCCTCCAACTGACATGCCCCCCCCACCTTCCCCTTTTGCTGAACATATAAAATTAATTATCTCTCAGAAAGTGGCTTTGAAATATGCCCAAACACTGTTATTAAATTTATCTGTTTTTTTTTTTTATTTTCCAGAAAGGAAATGTACAGCTTTCAAAAGCAGTCATGGTGAGTTTGCCAGAGGCCTTTTGTCATGGAACGTGGACTGTTTTAAAACGCCTTTATTTAATTAGCAATAAAAATATGAACAGAAGCACAGTCTCCTGAAAGGAGCACTTATGACCTGCAGATTGGTTAGCTGGCATATTGAAGCTTGTAATTTAATTTTTCTCACTGTACTCTGTCTGACACCCTGCCCTGTGCCAATCTCAAAATGAAATAACTCCGCAGATACATTACAAATAAATTTATGCATTATAAACAGCATAAAGTGAATAAATGTCACTGTCCTTGGCATTGAACAATTCAACTTGTATCTTAGACCTTTTATGCAAGTCAGTAGAGGCCTGAACTGGAGTTTGGTTCTCTTGTCATTCATAAATGAGTTCATTTCTGTGATGAAGGGATAAAAGACAAGTTCTCAAATAAGAATTAGTAAACTGGGCCATTTAAATAGTGGATATAACCCTTTATCAGAACCTATAGGTTTAATCACGTGTTCTTATCTGAAACTGTAACATTAAAAAAAACGATTTACTGGGGGTTTAAAAGAGGTAGCAAATAGAAACAACTCGTAATATATTTTAGCAAAATGACACATAAACCTGTTGTAAGGCTCCTTTTTGCTCTTAGTATACAATCCTTTGCATAACGGCATGTAGCCTCCGCTGCATTGTACGCCTTAAACCTCTCCAGCGCTAGGTGGCGATAAGTCACCGCGCAGTCGCATGTTTCCCGCACCGCAGAAGCCAGCAGAGTCTCGTACCTGGCGCCTTACCGCCACTTGGTGTGGACCATGCACGTCTAAACGAACATCTCTGCACCGGCCTCCTCGCGGCAGATGTTGAAGCGTCATAAAGCAGAATGAAGAATAAAGTGGATGGAAAGGATGTAGTTTTAATCACCACCTTAAACGTTGTCTGAAATATAATATGGCAACGGCTGGTTGAATTTAAGTTTTATTTTTATTTTTTATTTATTTTTTCACATATACGAAGTACTGTCGGGTATCCGCAGAATAAGGGAACTTTGCGCAAGGCGTCTTCAACTGTCACCTGTGCGCGCGGAGTTCCTCTGAGCTGAAATAAAACGTAATAAGACGTTTCATGGTCGCAAAATTGAAACTAAAGCAAAAAATCTTTGAGCGATGTGTGCATAGTGGGAGACTTTTTTTTATTCAAAGGAAATATTTCAGAAACAGTGATCTTGTTTTTTCTTTGATTATGGAGAACAAATGAAACGGATATTTCCATTGGATTAAACCGCTGAAAGCACACCATCAGGTACGGTTTACAAGAGATCTTGCAATTTTGACATTATGACAAAAGTACTGTTTTTGGTGTCATTGACGTGAATTCCGATTCATATGCAGGGCCATGCAGAAGTTATATGTATAGAGCAAGTTTGCCTAATTGTTTGTAATTGTGGACAGGATTGATTTTAATTGTCAAGTAATTCAACGGAAAAGTACAGTAGCTTTTAAAATCTGTTGCGCTGTGCATTCCAGAAAGATTTTGTAAATTAACCTCAAGTCATAAACACATCAACATTAATCTATGAGTTACAGTTACACTAATCCCGTTAAGGTTTTGTAAGCTTCGTGCGCCACCGTTTCGTGTACACTTTAAGTAATTAATACGATCAGTGCTGTAGTTCCCTCTTTGAGATAAATGTACTGTACATTATGGATAAATATAGGATGATCAGTTTCGCCTTTTTAACCCACCTGAACAAAATAAATTAAGACACGAACGCAAAATATCAGCATAAGTCGTCGATGGAAATACTTGCAAGCACATTTCAAAGCGGAAAACGACAATAGACAGAATCTGATATTTAGCATTTACATAATACTTTTTGAGCCGTACTTGTCTTTTCTAATGCGTTTTTAACGGGTGCGGGTACGGCTTTTGTGGTAAATCTCCTAATTTCTAAATTGTACGAGTAAGAGCGGTATATTTCACCAATTTTTCCATATTTACCCTTTTCCCTCGATATGTTTATGCCCAGTCACTGGTCTTTATGCTTGTCATTGTTTTAACTCTAACAGATCCACCTGCCTTAATGTAACGTTGCGTTAGCATTTTTCCGGGAACCGAAAAATGAGTAACTGTTCTCAACTCATTCGGGAAGTGATAGGACTCTTGTCTCCCAGTACAATCAAGGAAATTTAACAAAAAAAGAATTATACAATAACCTAAACATATCAATACACAACCGAGTATTTAACGCTGATGTAGACATTTAATTTCCAGAAATTTAGATTTTTTTTCCATGTCCATACAATTGGTATAATCGGTATTGCGACCACGGACAGCGCCCCCCGCCGCCCCCCTTCGCAACAAAGTACTTGTTTGTCTGATGCAGCGCGACCCCGACCGCGTGACTGTCTAAAATATGTTGGAAACAGTTCGAGCAGCAACCGAAATGACCGCCCAGTTCAGACGATGAGGAGGTGTGTACCAGCGCAGTCCGCCCATCGACAGTAACGCCCCTGCTACAGTCACTTCGTCCTACATGGGATGCAAACAGTATTCTCTGCACGCACAACTCTCTGAAACACGAGACGTTTTTAGCGTCACACTGTTTTGTTCTGTCCTCTTACACTACTGAATAAATCATATTAACAGAGAGGTTCTATGTGTCAGTGTGCGGTTATTGTGTGCTGGCTAATAACTATTGATTTAAGATGTTTATAACACCTGCCACTGCATGGCTTAATTATCTCAAGGATTTCTTCTACTATTTAAATATATTATGATATTTCCTGAAAACAAGCGAAACATTTTTTTTTTTTGGGGAGGAGTGTTAGCATGTGGCAGGTAATAAGCTAGTTTGTGTTGGTGGTAAGCTTGACTACACTGATGTGTACAATTTCTCCTCCTCAAAGATTGTAATTTAATTTCTCTATGGCAAATTACTTAAAGCACTCTGACAGAGTCAGTTCCCTGTGTAATGAGCAGCTTGGAAGAACCATAGGTCTGTGAGCAGTAATTTTGTTTGGGAGTAGGAATAATAGGCTCAGTTTTGAGAGGACCCCTGCTGGCTTATCTTGACAGCTGGATTCTCTGGATGATTTTCCCTCCTCGCCCCCACACCCCCCAGGATTTCTGTCCCTGGGTCCCCCTACTGTGAGATGCATGATTCCTGAATTTGGGTCTGTGGGGCTTCTGTGGCCCAAATCAAGCTGCGAAATGGTTCCACTCTGATTAATCAGAATCCCCGGTGACTGGGCTGTAGGCAGTACATTTCTCCTCTCGCAACCCGGACAAGCGACCTATTGTGTTATTATATGGATGGTGACCATTGCCCTTAATGTCTTCTGTCTTTTGGTCTCTGGCAGGTTTTTTCAGCCCTGTCATTTGTGAGATTCTCTTGTAACGCTCTGCTGTTTGGGGGGGTTATTTCCGGCTGGTATATTCCCTCCCTTGGCACACATGCTGGCCAATATATGGAACAGCATGGGGGTAGATTGGGTTATTTCTATGGAAAATCACAATGAATTGTGAAGCCCCTGCCAGCTGAGAGTGTGTGCTATCATCTCGTGCTGGCAGCTTGGTAATCCTGCCGCAAAGTTGCGAAGCAGTTCAGGTACCTCTGCACATTTACAGTCACAGACAGTGCCGCTGCGTAGCCTTGCGCTGCGCCATTAATCCTACCTCCAAACTGCAAAGCACTGCAAGTTCTCCGGAACCAAATATTCACGCTATCAGATGGCCATAGTGCAGAGTTAATCCCGCAACAGGCAGCGCAATGTTGCAAGGTCAACCTGGGAACTGCAATTTATGGAAGTCTTGCCAATGGACTGTCCTTTTAGACAATTTTGTTCACACACCAAATTTTATAATGTCTAATAGGTTCTCTTTTTTAAGCAAACCCGCAAAAGGTTATTTACACGTTGAGAGTCAACAAGATGGACGATAAACATCCATTGTACCATATGTACTGAAAAATTAAAGAAATCCATCGTCTCATCCTTTATTGTTTTATTGTTCAATCCTCTGGCTGGCTCCAAATTTAATACATTGTAATTTATTTATTTTTCACCTTTTCTTGATAAAAAAGATAATGAAATATCTTGGTTCTCAATCAGTGTGTCATGCAGGGTAGGTAAAAGACAAATCAGTTTGTTTATGTTATTTACAGCTTATTCACCTGGGGTGAATTTTTGATTGAGCAGGGGATTGATTTACATATCAGTTTTTAATTTATTCTTTATTACCTCAGATAGGTGGTGTAATCAGCGTGGGGAAAGTAAGAGGTTTATTGGAGGTGCTAGATCAATCAGATCATGGAGCTTTCGTGGAGCAAACATCCTTTCTCACAATTGCTCTCAGAATGCAAAATGCAGCATTTAAACAATGCAGCAACAAGAGGTGTTTTGCTAGTAAAATGAGTCATTTGACCATACTGCTGATGGGGGGGCATTGAGCTACCAAGGGGATCTTTACAGTTCATACTAATATAAGGTTCTACAAGGGGAAATACCCAAGGTAGTACAGAGCTTTACAAAGTGGCTTTAATGATTCAGACCCTGTAAATAAAACTGCTGTGAGTCTTGATAAATACAATCTAATATGGATATAATTGCATGAATGTTAAGGACTGATATGATTAAGCATAAAAAAAGATCATCATTATTTCCCTGTCTGGGCTCCTTTGGATATATTAGCTCTGTATCAATGTCCAGGATGTGCTGTAATTACAT
Source organism: Cyphomyrus plagiostoma (assembly GCA_019775915.2). NCBI lineage: Eukaryota > Metazoa > Chordata > Actinopteri > Osteoglossiformes > Mormyridae > Cyphomyrus > Cyphomyrus plagiostoma. Next base: position 26,204,396 of record JABFEA020000130.1, on the reverse strand, counting down.
TTGTTTGTTTCTTAAATCAAGATTTAATACTATACCATCCCTATTCTCCTGTAGCAGCAGGTTTTGCACTGGGATATTTAGGATGTTTGTGGAGATATCATTAATTAGAGTTACTTGACAGTCCAGAATTAATGTTTTGCATGTTTTATAGAAACTTATTTTTCACCATGTCTAGTTTCATTTCTAAAAACTTGGAAACCAGAGAATCAACAGTGAACATTATCCAGTATGAGGGTGATTTTAATTTCCTATTTACAAAACTAGCTGGTATCAGTAATATAAATATCAGGTGAACATCTGGCATATGCAGCATGTGATTAACGTAAATCATGTGAGTAATCATCATCAAAGTGTAATTGCTATTTTGTAAAATTATATATAATATTCTTTACAAAATGCACGTTTTTCTTGTGAATGATGTTACAAGTAGAAGATCCTTGACATTAGGAACTTTGGCAGTTTTGTGTTTTGAGAAGGTTTGAGAAGTTGATTGTAAAAACATATTTATGCATATACTAAATGTTCACTGCTTGGAAATTCAAAAATTCAATAATGTCATAATTCAATAATTATCATACTGTAAAGACTGGTACACTCCTTATCCCTGTCTCCATCTCTCTCTCTCTCTCTCTCTCTCTCACACACACACACACACACACACACACACACACACACACATGCGCGCTCGCGCATAAAGCAGTACAAATGCTAACAGCATTCAGCAACAGTGATATTTGGTAAATATTAGCAAGTTGTGTTCTCTGTAGTTGACATCTGCAAACAGAGCCTGCTGCTGACAAGACATGGGACTGACATCTAACTCAACAGTTTGGATAGACTAGAGCTGCTGCCATGGTGATTACATGCTTTGAAGCAGATATAAATGAAAATTCAATCATAATTGCTCTGCAGTCAGGCTCTCATACACTCGATACGGTACAACGTTCAGTGCACTTAATCTTGAATCATACATTTCAAAGACTAATGACCTGAAGTCCCACCATCAGCCATGAAGGATCCCTCGTAGAGGATTTTGTGGTCTGATATGCACCAGTAAATAGGTAGAAATCTGAAAAATGATGAAGTAATAAAGCAGTAACTATGTTGCCTAAATGAGGGTAACACAATTTAAATGGTTCCTCCAGACTCAATTAAAAGACTTCCACTCTCTTATCTCTGGATCCCTATCTGGATAATAATAATAATAATAATAATAATAATAATAATAATAATAATAATAATAATAGTAGTAATAATAATAATAATAATAATAATAATAATGAAAAAGCATGCCCCCTGACTCTCCATATTTTAGTCACATAACTATAGAATTCTTTCCAAATATTTTTCTTTATGTTTCTTTCTTATCTAGCTGAGGTGCAGAACAGTTTGAATGAATCATTATTACCAATAAACTACTTTACTTGTGGCAGCAAGAACCCTAAATGCCTAAAAATAATTTAATGTGTCTGGCAGGAAGTATGACACTAGATGTCTACAATAAATAGCAAATTCTGCCCTCTGGTGGTTGCAGAGATGCATTGAGGAGACATGTAAGGTCATTAACACATATGGGTTTGTGGCAGAACAGTAAATATTGGCCTGTCCATTAAATTTTCTATAACAAATTGGAATTTTATGGTGCAGTCCTGTTTCTCTGAGCTTGAGCACCCAACAAAACTAAGACGACGGATCTGTTTCAGACTAAAGAAAACCAGCTGCTGGATAGTTTTTTTATAGGTGTTAATTGTACAGCAGTGTAACTTTAATTTCAATTTTCAAATTCCAGTCCTTATTGCCTATAACAAAAGGCTTGTTTATAATGCCTGAATAAGTAAACAAATGTTATAAATTTGAAAAACTGCAGAGAGGGACTAAATCACTAAAAGATCACTACAGCGCTGGCGACTATCACCACTGCAGTTTCATGGAAGAAAAGGATAAATGTTCACACTTTTAACAAGGCTGTTTCATTCACAGAGAAGACGCATCTGCAAAAGGGAGCAATGTTAAAAGTGGCAGAAGAGCTGCGTATCAGCGGCATGTGTGCTGTGGGGAGGCTTGGTGTATGTGCATGTGTTCGATGCCACTTGAGTGTGTGCTTGAGGGAGGAACTGCAATTTCTGACTACAGAAGGTGAGCTGTGTGAGTGTATTTCCACACGCGTGAGACGAGAAGCCATCGAGCTGGCAGAGATAAACAGGGCGCACCGGCGTGAGAGCGGATCTGTTTGTGTGTATTTAAAAGAGAGGAAGACTGTCATCACTGCCCACAGAAAGCGCTTTCAAGGCTGACAGCTACTGGCATGTGAAGGCACGTGGGTGGGGGAGGATTGGGTTGGGGAAGGTGGGGGGGGGGGGGTCTTCGCAAGTGC
>JABFEA020000130.1:26187992-26201922 GCA_019775915.2 Cyphomyrus plagiostoma | reverse complement strand
CCCCCCCCCCCGGGCCCCGCGCCGGCCCTCGTGCGGGGGTGGCTGGGCGCGGGGCCGGGGGGGGGCCCTCTTCTCAAGTGCACCCATGCTGTGTGTAAAAACTCCTGACAGAGAAATGACCAGCTGAACTCTGGTGTTTGCTGCCAAGACTGACTTACAGGCCCCATGCACATGGAATGGGGGTAGGGGGAGAGGTGTTCATCCGGAAGGCGAAGCGGATCAATGTAGAGACTGGAGGCGAGGGTGGGAGGGGTAGACGGTCCTTCGTGAAGGGCTGGGTGAAGCTAAGTGATCTTCTTCGTGTTGCCGAGGTTCTCATCCTCGGTGAGCTGCTGATCTACAGTGTCGGCAGTCGACGCTGCTATCGCCATGACGATAATCACACCAAGATGGGACGCATGTTGGGGCACACATCTGATAGTACTCATAGCACGTCTGCCACTGTAACTGATGATGTAATGATTGTGAAATAGGAGAAACTTGTTATAAAAAAAAAATCTGTCATGAATCAGTAAAGAAAAGTTTCTAGAACTTTGGGCAACCCCTGACAGATCATAAAATACATTATAGAATGCAATACAACAGTGGAAATTCATCATTATATATTATTAAAATATGATGGATAATATATCATTAATATGTAGAGTCTTCTAATGCCAGATTCCATGCTGCTTCATACATCTTTAAATGTTGAATTTTCTCTAATTTAATTTGATTGGACAGTTCTGTATCTCTCTTTCTCCTGAACAAGACTGACATACTTTCCTGTTGTACTTCAGAAATCTTTAACAAATGAGTTCCTCTGTGCCTAATTATGAAACCCCTGTCAGCCACTGGCTTCTCACCAATGAGCAGATTTGGCTCTGTTTAACTGGCAGCTGGCTCTGCCCAATTGTTCAGACCCTAGAACCTAGTTTTTCAATAGCAATGCCTTCAATTATAAAAAAAGGGTGGGGAAAAAACATGATCAACTAGAATTCTCGCATGAAGAAAATGTGTATGGGAATGAAGTATGAAGAAAGAACAAAAGAATAATTAGCATAACTTGGTAGCGTTTGTGTGTCAGACTGGCCTGAAAAGGTCTGAAAAATCTGCAGCTCCCCTCACCACATTTGTTACAAATGAAATGCATTAATTTTCATTTAATTACATCAGTTTAATTTATTACCCTAAATTGTGGGTATCAGCTTCTAAAGTAAAACACATAAAATGTGACAAAGATGAAAAAGGTGCCTAGATGTATGTGGCATATATCAACTGCTAATTAAGATTGTTACTGCGTTTTACTGACTTAAACCTTGAATTTTCTTTAGTTAAATATGGTAGCTCAGTAAAATTATGCAATTATGTCTGTGACACTCTAATGAAAACCTGCAGTTTGTGAGCCATTAATTACAGATGGCTGGCTTCAGTGGTTCTGTAAGACCTGTTACAGTTACAAATTCAGGTGTATGAAATGGCTAAAATGAAGGCTAAACATTGGCTAACCGGTAGGATTTGAAAATGTATTCAACAGAAACTGTAGTTCTGCTATTCACCATGTTTGCTACATTGTAATCTATTAAATAGGACCCTGAATTCCCTTAAGTTTAGGAAGCATAACATATTGCAGGTTAATAAGTGTCATTTGAGGGCATGCTCACATGTTTGGAGGAGCTTATAGCTTTGAACTGTAATTGTGATGAAATACCATGAGGATAAGCAGAATTGTTGCACTGAGTTGAATTCCTCATCTCATCTGACATCCCAGTGCAGAATATTAATGTCTAGCATTGGTGAGGCAGTGAAATTGAACTCAGCTTTCATTGATTGCATTTCAGAAGACAGGCGTATGAAAAGTGTTGTGTCGCTTGCAGCACGGCGGGGAGTAAAACTTAACGGACCCGGTTCCCAGAATGCATCGCTGTGGCACAGACCTCATAACTCCGGGGGCTGGCTCCTTGGTGTACTGTGTCAAGTTTTACATGTCACAGCCGTGATGTTCTGTGAAAACACCTCTCTGTTGCTTAGAGAAAAGTGTTGGTGTTGGTATATTTTAATGTGCAAGTTGTGGAAATTACTCAGAACTACATATGTATATGTCATATCTGGTGTTCCACCAGTGTTCACGTTACAGAGGTTGTGTCTTCTCTGAAGCCTAGAATACACCAAGATGGCGGTAAACGAGTAATGCAGACCAATACCAATGAATGGTCAGCTCCCATTGATTGTTAATATGTGCTGCAACATACCGACACGATTAGAGGTGATGGTTGACGTACTGCTCAATCACAGAACTTTCACAAACTAGCTCCAACACTGATTCAACATGCTAAATAGTTCCATGTAAACCTATCCACCTGTGCCGCACACACAGGACAATGGGCAGTCACCGACATCCCAACAGCCAAAAATTGGCTTGGTGTGTTCCAGGACTAAAATGTACAAAAGGCTAAAACAAAATGATGTTGTTTATCTATTTTACCTCTTATCTGATCCTGGGGTGCAGTGAAGCCGGGAACTCGTCTGAGGATGCAGGGAGGTGACATGTGGATGAGATGTTAATCCATCAAGGGCATCCGCTCACTCCCAGAGTCTGTAGGGGTATTATTCACCTAATGGCATATTGTTGGACAGCAGGAGTAAACTAGAGAACATGGAGGGAACGACATGAAACATATGAAGAACATGCAGATTCTACAGAAACACACAGTGCAGGGATTTGAACCTTCGGCTCTATAGGCGTGAAGTGACAGTACTACTGACTGGGAGATTACGCTGTCCATCATTGACTTCAGTGCCCATAAAATGTTTAGTAAGATTCCCAAAAAATTGCAGCGGCATAGAAGTTGGTACATGCAACTGTATGAAAGGCACATTGAACCGTTTAATGTGCCAGGTGCTTTTGACAGCAATGGTGCGGCATTTCATGCCACGTACCGCGGAGCCAGATGAACGTCCGCCAGCCTGCTGCTAAAGGCCATCCATAACGTCACCTTAGCTGGCAGAATGCAGTGTGTAACTCTGTACAGAAGAGACAGTACAGTGGTGTAAGTCAAAGTCATCTTCTCATCCTGTCTGCATGTGTGTGAAACATTAGCTAAAATGGATTGTGGTTGATCTTAAAAGGCAGACTTCGCTGAAGCTGCTTTGCTGTGAACTAACCTTGAGCTACCTGTGATCTGGACCTTAGCTGCCACAAAGGCATCTAATAAGAATGGCGATCAGGGCCAAGCCTTTACATTGTTAGGTAGTACGGAATAAGTTGTGGCAGTTATTGAAAAGGATATTAGCTCAAAATATGTGGTGTATATACTAAAATGCTTACTAAAACTTAATTGCAGCATGCGATTCGGTTTACACTGTGAGATATTTCCTTGTGCATAATGAAAGAAAATATCTGGAAGCGACCAACCATACTGAATTTGGGTATTGACTTAGTGCTGTTGCAGTATCCAAAAACTCACCTGTTTGAAGACAAGTCTGAAAGTGACCACTAAGTCCTAAAATCATCTATTTTTTAATCATCTCTGTTTTAAACTGTTTTCATGACCCTTTGTGGTGCTTCCAATCTCAGCAGCATTAGCATTGCTTTCACAAAGAAAAATGGATTCCTGCATTATTATTATATTTTATTGAATATATTATATATCGAAAATAAACCTATTATTATTATTATTAGTAGTAGTAGTAATAATAATAATAATAATATATTTATTTTCAGGGGGATTTTCCCATTGCTGTTTTGAAGGGTTTTTTTGAGCTAAATGTATGTTAAATGTACTTTTTTCTGTCAGTCTATGGGTAGAATACTCTATTCAATTAGGGAAATGGACAGTTCTTTTGCAGCCAGCTGTCATGAAAATGTTTCAGCGTTAGTCCATATCTTTGGTTTTGGATGGACACATGCAGTATTGATGGTACCCTTTCTCCCACCATGCCATCCCTCTGCAAACTATCACCCTACAGGCTTTTTAGACAATTCCTTTGTGGCCTGGCGATGTGAGCATGTGTTTGTGGGATCCGCTTCTATACAGGCGTGTATTGGCGATAAAATAAATGTTTACTCTGGATATTGTGTGTGGCGCGGCTTTGCAGTCCTTATTGATTTCACGCTCGCTGCTGTACAAGCTCTCAGGAGCTCGCTACAAGGTGCTGTCGCGCATGAGTGGACGTGTGTGACCGGAGACACAGCATCCCACTGTGGTGATGGGGGTCCGGGGGAGATGCTGAGCTCTCCTTGTCGTGAAGAGCACTGTGGCACATGGGGAATGCAGATCTGCAGCAAGCGCGGTGGGAAAAAATGGACAGAAATTCACGTTATATATATCACAGCACAATTTTTTGCTGCAGCCTGGTTCTTCTGTGTTTCTCATTAATGAAGGGCTTCTTTCCTGCTTTATGGGAGATCAGTCCTGCTTCTGGGAGCCTGATATGAACTGTCCTAGCAGTGCACCTGCACTTAATGTTTCTCATTCCATTTGAAGGTCACTTGATGACATCCTCCCATTCATAAGAAGCTGTCGGATAAGTTAACAGTCATCTCTGGCATTAGAAAGTTGCTTCCTCCCTTTACCTGGCTGGTTTCTGGTCGTTCCTAGTGTCTCCTGCTTCAACTTATTCTTGTGTACTGAGGTCTTAGAAAGTTTGAACCTGGAGGCAACCCAGGGGCAATTCAGAGTGCCCTGTAGGTTCCATGCCAACCTGTAAGTGACTGTGTCACGCAAAGCCCGAGAGATAAACACGGATACAGAAATGCAGGGAGAACAGGAGTTTAATGAGCTGAGGCTTGTACAGAACAAACATAAGGCTGTTAAAGCAGGGGACTTAAGGTCTTCAGTCCTGGTACCCGGATCCCGAGCGATGGACTGGGGCGAAGCCCCCGATCGGGCCCGTAGACAGGTAAGCCGATGAGAGGCCTGCAGTACTCGTGGTCAATGTCCGGAAGTATGGGTCATAGCCAGGAAGATCCATCCTACAGAGAAGCACAAGACTGGAACACTACTGGAGGGACGCCCAGGAGGAGCTGGACTCAGCGGGACAGGCAGGTCAGGTACGGGATCGGGACTGTGGAAGGAAGGCAAAGACGTAAGGACCGGACACGGGGTTAACAGGAAAGGCAAGGGCGGGCAGGTAGACGGAGGACAAGAGAGTTGCTCAGTAAGGCATGATGACATCAGCGCAATACAGTACCTCGAGAATGTGGTTTGGTCTCGTTCTTCTTTTAAAGTTGGTTCAGTCTCTCCTGATGTAGTGCACCAATCGGGTCCCGCCCAAGTGGGCATGACAGGCTAAAGCTCCTTCTGTATATTTAATATGCCAGCTACCTTATGGGCCAGGCCTGGACATTAGTTGCTAGAGTCACAGAGAGCAGGAAGACTCCATCCATCCATCCATCCATCCATCCATCTTTTGTAACCATTTACCCTATTCAGGGTCACGGGGGGTCAGGAGTCTATCCCAGAGACTATGGACACAAGGTAGGGAACAACCCAGAATAGGGGCCAACCCATTGCAGGAGCAGGAAGAGTCTGACTTTCTGAATTCACAGCACTGAGCAGTAGCCCTACAGTCTCCCCCCACCCTCACACCCCAGCGCCTCTCCACTCTCTTCTGTCTCTCCAGCCCTCCACCTCCATGCTCAGTTCAGCCTTCCAAGCATCCTGCTGCCCATTCTCCCAAGGCTCAACTGATGCTCTTGAATTTTTCACTGCCTTGACATGCCTGAGTTTTCCCCGCGTTTCCCTGCAGTAAAGATTGCTACAGAGAGAGTCAGCCGGAGAACTCTATCACCTACATTATTGCTGTCTGTTGGGAGGGTACAGTTTTTACATTTATCTAAAGCAAATTACATCTTGTACAGTTTTAAACTCATACGTAATTTGTAGTGGTGTAACGGTACACAAAAATCACGGTTTGGTACGTTTTCGGTACAGCGGGAGGTAAAATATATAAAACATAAACTGCTTCTATTTTTTCTTTATTAAACAGTGGCCTACTGAACAGTGTTAAATAAAAAGATTCTGTCAATACTGCTCCAACCTATTTTTAAAAAAGTAATATTTACTTAAGAATAAATCAAAATAAATATTCACTCAAGTAAATAAGAATAAAATAAACATTTTCGGTACAAATATGTGTACCATTACATTCCTAATATATGTTTGTACCTGGGATGGGTGGGCACACCAGCCTGGGTTATTCCCTGCCTTGTGCCCTGGGATGGGTGGGCACACCAGCCTGGGTTATTCCCTGCCTTGTGCTCTGGGATGGGTGGGCACACCAGCCTGGGTAATTCCCTGCCTTGTCCCCTGGGATGGGTGGGCACACCAGCCTGGGTTATTCCCTGCCTTGCGCCCATAGTTCCTGGGATAGACTCCGGACCCCCATGACCCTGAATTGGAAAGTGGTACAGAAAATGATGGATAGATGGATGGATGGATGGATGGACATGATTTGTACAGTTTTACTACTCCTACTCATATAAATGAAGTCAATGATAAAACCTTAATCCTTAAGCCTGTTATGCAAGGTTCCACTGAATTGCACTGTGTTACTTCCACTGTGTTGTTCCTCTTTTTCTCCCCCTGAAACACTAGCCCTCTATTCTGGAAGTGCCAGCGTGGTGGTCCTCTATTTTGTCGTTTTTGTTAAGCTCCACTTCCTTCATGTAGTCATTAGGTGGTGATTTAGCTTGAAAATTGCAATTACAGTCTCCAATATTAGCCTGAGTAATTTTAGGAACTTCTCTTTTCTGAATCTGTACATAAAAGGGATGAAAAAGCAACCTTTGTGAAAACTCAAATTAACCACGTAAATCAGGAAAATTGCCTCAAAATGTTCTTGCTTTGATTTACACGAGATTGAAGTGTGACATCACATATGTTTAAAGGTCAAGCACCATGTTATAGTCACCAGTAAAAGTAAAGGAAAATGTGCAATAATACGGTGGACCAAATAATCCATATCAGGGAGAACACTTCAAGCTAGGACAGGATTTGTAAACTATCATATCAATTAAAAGGACCTGGATTACATTTAAACACTGAGTTCCTGCTGTGTGCTGATTGGTCAGTCTCCTGTAATTATGCAGGTGTCACTAATGTTAATGTGAAACAGCTGGATGAGTTGTTCACGCAAGGAAACTAACCCGAACATGAATTATCTGGTCACCCTATGCAGTAAGTAAGTGTAGTCCTAGACATACATAGGAAGTGTCTGTGGGGTTGGGGGGGAGGGTTGGGTGACCTCTTAATTACGCACATTAGGCGGCCTCACCATCTGAAAAATGGAGGTGATGCATGTTAATTTTTATGGGAATTACAGTGTGTTTTAAACTAGTGGAAACTACATGTCTTCCAGTATGGTTGAAGTCTGATCAAGGCAATGAAGGCAGTATATTTAAGGCAGTGTGTGTGTGTGTATATGTAATCTTGTCACTTAAATAAAAATACATTCCTTAAATACCTAACATTCAAAGAATCATGGCCAGAGACACTTCTGGTATGATTTAAATCTTCTGCATTTTACTCACTTTCATTGCTGATGTCTGGTTATCAAATGATGCTTTGGATTAATGCCTCACGGCACCTGCTGTCTTCATTTTTGCCTTCCCAACAAAGGTAAACTAAGCGTTGCTTTTTAAGGGAAAACCTCCAAAATATGAATTTGAAGCTTGTTGGACCACCACACCTCTGAAGTGTATATAGGGCAGAGATGACTGGCTGTTTCTTTCTGTACCTCCCTTCCTTCAGAACTATTTCAGTACAGTTCAGTGCTGGCATGGTTCCTCAGTGGGTAGTCAGCCATACTTCTATGACTGTGTGTTTGATTCCAGCCCAGTACATAGACATGTGCCTGGGTGAATCCCTAAATTGGCCTGTGTGCATGCGTGTGTCCCATGATGATCTGACATCCTGTTCAGGGTGTATTCTGCTCTGTGCCCTGTGTTTCCTGGGATAGGCTTCATGCTCGCTGTAACCCAGCACTGGAAAGATGGTTATGGAAGACGGGTGGATTAACTCTGATTGCAAACAAAATTAATAGGTAAACGAAACATTGGGGCTTTTATTGAAGAATATTGCTTTTTATTACATCAAGAATATAGAGGAGCTTATTAAACCAAGTGATAGCATCCGATTAGCACATGGCTAATGAGCAATTATTCATTTGTGTTTAATCCAGCTGGCAGAATTTCAGACACATCATAAGTAACTGCAGGGGAAAACTCTAATCCCCAACTGTGCCGCAGGTCTTATCTTGTACACTTGCTTTTGCTCTCTGCACATATTATGATCTTATGCAATCATGCAGAGGTCAAACTCTTTCCCTCCCTATGCAGGACAACATACTTTGATTACTGAGGCTAATTAAAACTTGGTGCTTCTTCATAAGTGCTGGATAGACTTCATACAGTTTGGAATCTGAACCCAGTGGATAATTTGACATTCCTGTCCCTGTTTTCTCTATGGCTCTATTTAGTTGTATAATGCAAGGCTTTATAAGGGGAGATGAATGCATATTATATGGTTCCACAGTCTGCCAGCATAGCAGGTCACTGTTTACTGAGCCTGGGAAGCTAATGACCCATGATGCCAGCTGTTGTAAGCAGGTCTTGGCCTGATATCAGCGGTTCAGGTCCATAAATCAATATGATGTGTCTGTGGTTAAAAATTTATTACTGTAAGATCCACCCAGAGAAGAACCTGGAACTGCTCTTTTGTGATTGGCTGACCCAGATGTCAGCTGTAAATGTTTTGGTTGAGGACCATTGAGTCAAGCTGCTGCAGAGGTATTGAGTAGGCAGTTGACAAATCTACTCCTGATCAATACATTACAAGATGTTAAGATGTTACACTGTGTGGGATAAGTAAGTGTAAATTTACGCAAACAGAAAATTACACTGGCTGACAGAGAACAGCCTGTCAAAAAGAAAACGTATAATTCTCTTGTTTTTTGTTTATCATTAATTCTGGAATGGACCCGATTCTTGAGTATTGAAGTAATTAAAGGATTTGACTCGAACACCAATTTTGGCTCAAGTCATAGGTAAATTTGGAAAAATTACAAAGCCTGCAATTAATTCTCAGTCAGCCAGCAGAATGTTTTATATAATACTTCAGTGTTTTGAGACAAAGCTTTTGACCAAATGACAATGAGCTGAATTATTACCCTATGACAACAGTAGTGATGATTAGTACCGATCTATTCCTTGTACTTTGTTGGACACCCCTACTGTTCTTAATTTGCTTATCCATTATCGATGTGCCAGGTGAGCTTTTCGTCTGCCAAGATCACATGGTCCAGCTGTTAACATGGCACATTGAGTTGGATAGTCACAGAAACTAAAAATCCTTAACTGTCCCGCTCACTTCAGGAAAAAAAAACGACATATCTTTAAATAAAAAAGCTTTACCAGTAGACTGAAAACAGGTTGGATTTTACAGCCTGACAACTGCATACGCTAATGGACTAATGTCAGCATGGAGAGGAAATCAGTAAATAGTCGGTTCAGCCTCGCATCTAAAAGGATCCTTCCCAGCCCCTTCAGTAAGTGCCTTTTAACAGGCCACCCGCATTACAGGTTTAATGACTTCACACCTCCTCTGCAAACAAAGTGTTGAGGACGGTGAACTACAGAAACTCTTAAACCCCTATTGAAAGTGAAATAAGGGATTAGTCAGACTGAGAGAACGGCAGATGGAGGCAATAGGACCAGTGATTCCTTTAGCTATGAAACAAGCTTCATTTAACGAACCAGTGATGCCACAGGCCTTGTCAAATGTCATTGGCAGCTACAGTATGTAAAGTGTTGAAAGCCAATACGTATCTTTGTTGCTTGCCTTACTTGTATCCCTTTCCCTTCTCATAAGCTCGACGTCAAACAAATACCCTTAGTCCACTAGATGTAAAAATAAACATTAAAAATGTTTTCATTACAATGGGTCAGTCTAAATTAAGAGCAATGTTAAAGACATGTACTTCCTTTCTGTCTCCTTCTAACATGGTTACTACAATTAGTTCAAACACAATTAAAAGACATCATTCACAGCATGGCCTTTTGGTCATTATTTTAACTACTATTTGTTATTTGCATAAATTAGAATGGCAAATAATTGCTCAGCCATTAGTAGAATGCTTAAACACATCATTTGCATATTATAGTTTGTCTGAAAGTTACAAACAATCTCCGGTGTCTATATCACAGCTTAAAGGCCGCTTTTGCAAGGCACATGAGGAGACTAAGAGGACACTATACTGTGCATTGTGTATCGAGAAAGGTCTCCATTTGCACACTGGCTGCAAGGGTGTAGTGCTGCCATTGTTAATCGCCACATCATTCGATTGACAGTGTGTTAGGAAAACTCCTTTACTCACTAGATGTTATGTAATGATACTGTGTTATGCTCATGCTGATGAAGTTATTGCATGAACCCTGATACACATTTGTTACTTGGTAGGATAGAAGGTTTCGAGAAATCCTTTGTCAAGGCACGAATAAATGTACTTTGTCCTCACACCTTTTCCCATGCTGTTGATCTTTATACACTACCTGGGCTGTGCAGAGACTAGCTTTCAGTGGCTTTCAAGCTCACGCACAAGTTCACATTAAATATTCAGGGCAAAATGGGCAGGTGCTCTGGAATCCCAAGCCAACATCCCCCCATTTGTGCTTGCACAATGCAGAGGTCACGTTGCAGAGGGCAGACAAGGCTTGACCCATGGTCATGGCATTTTGTATGACGCGGACATTTTTATGCAGATTTTCTGATTCTTCAGTGTCACTAGCAGTAAGGTGTGTTGTTGTTTTGGGTTGTGCATGGACTCTATCTGAGACAGTCTGGAGTTAGATTGATTGTCTCTCTTGTGCAAACTGATGAAATAAATGATAGTGGAGCCTAGTGGGAAAAATAAATAAACATAAAAGCAGGACTATGGATTCTGCATATATATTGTACTTTTTCTTGATATTAATTAATACAGCACGTAGAGTCAGCCTTTCTTCAGAGGCCCCTAGCTGCTTCCATATTTGTTTCCATTGCCCTTTGTAGACCAGCTGTCACGGACAATCAGAGAGTCATAAGTGATTGTGTTTGTGCTTGATGTGCTTCTGATTTTATGTTCCTTGAGAATATGCCCTCTACCCTCCACATCTACCCAGGATGCCCATCTTTGGCACAAGAGAAATTAATGTTCTTAGATAGGCCTTGAATTAAGTGGCAGTTTAGTGGGTGGGCCTTCTGAAATGTGTGCAACTAGACTCTTGTTTTATCCTTGAGAGAGTGCAAACTGTGCAGTGAATGAATAGAGCCATGTTGTCCAGGCACAAATATTTTTTTCCTAAGCATTTGGAAGTTGATTTGACGATTGAAGGTTACCTCACCCACACATTATTTGCCTGTCCTCCAATATTTACACCACATCGGCAACCAAAGCTACAACATATAGTTCTAACTCCTTACATCTAATTAGAGGGAAATTTGGTATCACACTGCTGAGATAATCAAGCACCGCATTGCAATTAGAATTTAAAGTGCTTCTTTTTCATTAAACACAATTAGCAACGCTCATCTAGAAGTTTTACAAAAAGGAAGCTTTAAATAAATGACTGCAAAAATTTTCACTCATTGCTGCTGACATGGTTGCCATGGCTGACTGTAACTAAGGAACTTTGATACATTTCATACACGGGTGCATAGTTACGCATTATGTGACTGATTATTGTTGGGCAGTTGGCTTTGAAGGTGGGCACACCTGTCTTAGCGATTTCTGTTGCTCAGCATAGAAGATTTTGTCTCATCCTCTCTGTGCTATTCGCTGTGGACACTGGTGCGGGTCCTTCCACGCCCCAGCTGCCACATCTCATGCAGGAATTGGGGGGGTGCACTGCTTTAGTAAGATTGGAGCTGCGCATACGGAGTGGCACTAAACTGGAAGATGTCTGCAGCTACATGTGAAGGGCAATGCCTGCATAGGTCGGAAACCAAACCACATGACCCAAACAGACACTTTTGAATGGCGAGAATTACATACAGCACAGTTCGGATGTTGTGCTTGGGTGTGGTTACATTAGAAAATGCATATGAAATTAAAGAGAGGGAAGAAAGTACACAGGTATTTGGCTACTTTCTTACTCTCCCAAGATGGAGGTGCCTCCACACACACAGACATGCATCCATATGTGGCGTTACGGTAATCTGGTGCAATATTAATGGTCCAGTGTGAAGCCACCATTTAGTCTTTGGTTGTAAAGTGCACAGAGATGAATATGAAGGCCATCACTACCCACAGCCATAGAGATAGTATTTATATCAAAGATGTGGGGTGCTTTTCCATCAGGAGAGTGGCTGAGGCGGTTAGAGTGGAGGTGGTGGGGGTTCCTGTACGGCCATTGTGGTCTTTGGGTTAATAGGGCTGTGGGAGTAACTGAGGTATATGACCCAGAACTCAGAACTCACAGATCCATCACCCCTCTGTAGGGAGGCAGAGCTGTGTGTGGTCTTCCTGGCAAGGCCGATGATGCAGAAAGGATGCCAAGGCCTCTTACGGGCGGGGGTGGTATGGGGATACGGATTCAATGCTTTCAGAGAGCTGGTGATGCCACACTGCTGCTCCCTTATGTAGGCCTGATTACATGACAGAGGGCAACCCATACCCAAGTATTGAAATGTTACTCTCTATTGTTACTACACTCTATACTGTCACTCTATACTGTTAGCATGTTGAAGCATCTCGTGAAGCGCAGTGCACAGATTGCCTCAAGACATAGCCAATGAGATTAAAGACCAAGAGGCAAACGACCTGCTAAAGATGAAAAATGTTTAATTAAATTAAAAAGCGTGTATAAAAGCACACAGAGAACAGCTGTGTTGCAAGTGCACATTCAAATAAACAACCAACCAGTGGTGTAAAAGCAGAAAAGGCATAAAGAAGAATATTATTATAGTAAATACAGTGGTATCTCGGCTCACGAACTCAATTCCTTAAGTTCGTGACCAGAAAAGTTCTCCACCTGAATCAATTTTTCCCATTAAAAATAAATACAGATAATTCATTCAAAACTCAGAAACGCTGAATTTTTTCAATATATATGTTTTTGTTTTTCTGTGACCACGAATATAGACTTAAATTAAAATTATGCACAAATAATATCTAAATCAAATAAAACAGTACAACTGAGCATACGCTCGTTGGCGGTCTGGTCGCTCGAAAGACACCAAAACACGGAAAAGAACCACAAACACTCCCCCCAAAAAAAAATAAAAAAAAATAAAATAAACAATTAACAGTAAAAGACTGAGTAACATTCAAAAACAATACAGTAATTTCGAAAATTTGTTTTTTAAATTATACTGTACATTATTTTTATATGCCTACAATTTTTATGTACATTTTGTGACACGACGCGTTGTATGGAGATGAACTTCTGTGTTTGTACTATAAACAAACAATATGCATGTCACAGAGCACGGACCGGGAAAACATGAGCTGGAATCCAGAAAGTCAAGGAACACGGTGTTTGGGAAATAAACTGAAACACAGACTTAAATACACTGGACTAATGACAGCAACTGGAAACAGCTAATCACACAGGGATTCGAGGGGGCGTCGCACACGAAAGGATCGGACAAGCCGGGCGCCCGACAACGCAGTTGTTACTATGTGTGAATGGAGAATATAACACTTAAATAGGAGTTACTTAATAATTTATGTTCTAATTAAGTATTGTAATTTTATGTATAGATATGTGACTGTTAAAAACCATCACAAACATATTTATCAATCACTGAAAGTTACCGTTATGACAGAACGTTCTCTCTCTATTTTTTTCTTTTTTCAGATATTTGACCTCTGAAGAGATATAATAAAGACATACATCTACAAGAAGTTTTTTATACATTCCATAATTTACACTTCTTCATGTTTCGGGTGGTTCTTTGGGGGAGGGGGG
>JABFEA020000130.1:26153209-26180884 GCA_019775915.2 Cyphomyrus plagiostoma | reverse complement strand
TTTTGCAAGGGGGGTGGCATGGGGGTGCAGTGGTTAGCACTGTTGCCTCATACCTCTGGGATCTGGGTTTGACTTTCCGCCAGGGTTCCATGTGTGTGGAGTTTGCATATTCTCTCGTTTTGTTGTGGGGTTATCTCCAGTTATTCCAGTTTCCCCCCACAGTCCAAAAACATGCTGAGGTCCATTAGAATTACCAAGTTGTGTGTAGGTATGAATGGGGTGTGAGTGTGCCCTGTGACGGATGGGCGCCCCATACTGGCTTGTTTCCTCCCTTGTACCTGTAGCCTCTGGGATTGGCTCCAGTCCCCCCCTGACCTCGAATAGGATAAGCAGTTACAGAAGATGGATGGATGGCTGGATGGATATATTTTGCAAGTAGATAAAATAGTATTTTTTATAATTATCCATTTTGCAATGATTACACGATGAATGCTCAGCGAAAATCTACTGAGGATTGTGATTTGAAAGTTGATGTGTGGATAGTGTTCACCTATCAACAGCACAACTAGTTGCCCCATACTGATACAAGCCATGTTGTTGTACCTTTTTTTTCTGGAAAGGACAATGAATGAACGAATGAATGAAAAGTGATGAATTTCCTCAGTTTCAGTGTCTATTCTTTTACTTTCATTCTTCATCCACATGAATTTATGTGAACCGTACTGTACTGCAAAATGGGGATAGCGATAGGTTACAGAAAGCATCCCTGCAGCCCATACATCACATGTAGCCTAATGCTGACTTTCATTTCATTCCTGAAGTGCGCTTGGCATGTGGCCATGCTTCACAGAGCACATTTAATTGTAAGAAAGGGAGCGGATCCCCTTTTAATTAAGTGAAATTGCATTGGTTGTACAGAAGTTGAGGGTCAATGGGCAACATCATTATTTCAAACAAGTTTTCAAACATGGAGAGGACTATAGATTGCTTTCTCTGCCCCAATTGCTTTGTTATGGAGCTTAGTAGGGACAACCATAATAGCATTTTCATTAATATTAGCTTGCCCACTAAGTCACGGGTTTTATGGGATTAATATTACCCTGCAAACCTAGTTAATTATTCCACTGTCTTTTTTTAGCCTGTCATATGTGGCAACTGCATTCATAATCATATTGCTATTTGTTTATAATTCAGCATATGGGAAATCAACCTACTTTCTATGTGAATTAATTGTGAGATGGCAACAGATTTTTTTCAGAAGTGACACTTTGCAGATATTTGCAATTATGTAATAATGTTGCACTGATGGTTGATCAAAATAATTTTCTGAGAAATTTGTGCTTAAACTCAGACTGCTTTTGGTAAAGTTTTGTTTGGTATGCTGTGTAAGTATCTGTAACTATGTGCATGTAATACCCATGCTATATATTCTGAGAATTCTGGATGTTGCAAAGGGTCTCCAAAAGAATGCGTGAACATCCTAGATTGGAATCCTACGCCTGTTGGCAGTTCTGACTTTGATGAATTAAGATTAGGAAGACAGTTCATTCTTGCAGGGAGGAATAAAGAATCCCATTCGTTTCATTTATTGACTGCTGCATCAGGCGGCGGATCCGTGAATTCTGTCTGCCAGAAGCCAATGATACACATCATGGATTATATTGTGGTGGCCAACACTTAATTTGGCAGTGTAATTAAAGACTGGGTGTGGGATTCATACCTGTTTATTTGGGGAGGTGAACCCAGAAAATCTTAGTGTAGGGGATTGCTTCAACTTAAAAGGCACAAAAGAAGCTTGCAGTGTGTCATATGCCTAAACTAGGATTTTGAAAACTGAGTGAATACATTATGACATACAACATTAACTGTTGATAACTATTCAGAAATTGATTCAATGTCTCTGATGGAGGCACCAATTTGTATTGATAATTAAGTCATGTGAATGCACCTTTACACTAGGGCCAGAACTATCCTCTTCCAGCTATACAAGGAAACCAGCCCATGGCAGGGACATGATCATGGAATGATGAAGGTGTAGCAACAAATATTGAGGGAGAAAGAGGCCTTGAATACCTTCTGTGTTCCCTGCATATTCATGAGAAGTATTTACCACCAAATATGAGAATGTTTACAGAGGTCAAGCACAATTTTTAAAAACTTCACATGCTAAAAGTCATATTGTCCACTACTGGTAGTTTTCTTTGTGTTATTTACTACATCTGCTTTTAAACTGGCTCAAATACGAAGAGGATGAATGTATTTAAAGCCAAATCCAGACAGAATGAGGGTGCGACTTACAGTACACAAATAATCTCTCACCACGTGAAATATACAGTTAGGGTGTTCCTTTTTTTAGAAGGAAGGTTATCACAATTAGGAAGGAGCAATTACAATGATCTTATTTTTTATTTTAAAAAATCCAGAATAACCTCACACTCATGTCCAAAAGAATGCAGTTCACCTCAAACTTTTTATATCTAAAAATATGCTAATTTCATTTAAAAATATATGGTTAGCCTAATGGAATGCTATGTTATAAACTGGTGTATAATTCTCATAGGAAAATATGAAGCTTTTTACAAAAATCACTGTCTTACCATACTCTCAGGCAAAGATGGAATTCCAAATTGTCATTGCTCTGCAATGTCTAATGCAAAAAAAATAAAACTGGCTCTTTTTCATTCATATCACTTTGCTGTACAGTATTAAGGTTAAATCACAGGTGTTAATTCTGTATGCTAAGAGGAAAAGGCTAGGTGAACCAAATAAATATTAAGTGTCTGTAAACTGCCCTCTCCAGTTTGAACGTGTCAGTGCCCTGTTTGCTTTCTCCACAGGAAGAACCTTCGATTATGTTCAAATGGATTTGTGGCACACGAGTTAGCAGCTTCAGCCACAGCTATGTCTAGAGCACCAGCAGCAAAACAGAGATTCTATTTAAACAGTGCTTATCAACCTTGATTCTCAAGTGTCCGATAAATATTATTTAAACATCATTCCAAACACCAGGGACTATATCTTCCTGGTTAACAACCCATTCTTCTTCTTTCCCCCTTTTCTGCAGCAGCTCCTGAAGCTGGCTGCCTGGCTGACTGACCTCATTAGTGTTTACATTCATACAAGGGCTAGATTCCATTAAGTGACTAGAGATACTTCAGTGGTTCTTTCGCTTTCATTTATGCTATAAATAGGTTAACAAATGGAAAAAGAAATCTATAGATGATATTATGTTCACACACACACACACACACACACACACACACACACACACACACACACACACACACACACACACCAGCGTTCAGCATTTGTGTGACTTGCAAAAAAAAAGATGAAGAGGAGGAATAGCCAGGAATGGAAGCCCTGAAGGGCCAGGCCCTGGAAGGGAATTTTGAAGGCCTGTCAGAATATAAAATGGGCTCCAGGCTGGAAGTATAGATCTCCCTCTTTGCCCCCATTCCTAGGCACAACATCCAAACTCCTAACAAACTACAGGAGGTTACAGATCCAATACAGTGTAGTGTTTTGCACCAGTGTGATATTGCATAGTGTTTTTCATGTTCCTGGCAGAACCTACTCTCCCTTAGTGTGTGGTTGAGAAAGGCATATGGTCAGGCCCAAGGTTGAATCATTTGCACACGGTATATGGTGGAGAAATTTTGCAGACTGTATTAAATGCAGAAAAGAAGAGGCTTCTGCCTGCAATCTAACAGATACAGTGAAACAATGCTGGCCAGGCAGTCAGGGTCGGTAGTTATAGTAAAGGAGAAATTGGCAATCAACTATTGTTGGACTGAACGTAGCACTGAACCTGATTTAAATACCCAATTACTGCCCACTGGCTTTTGTGAAGGCAAGTGGCGTAACTAATGACTTCAGCTTCTCACCGAAGTACTATCTCCCTGGAATAATGAAAAAAACTAAGCAGCTTTGCTTTCTGAAGAACACTGCAAAGTTTATTTTGATAAAATCAGACCTTGTCCATTGAATTTCATAGGTGTCTCCTGTCATTAATGCATCGATGTTCATTAGCAAGTCAATGACCTTGGGAATTCGGAACTTTGACTGTCATTGAAGTAATCAGTGCAAAGGTATGATCTAGAAGCCTTATGGGGGCATCATAAAGGTATGGTGACAGCATCCCAGACACAGTTACTCAGCCGCTTCTGCTTACTTTTTTAAACATTACTTCACAGATGAGCCACTTGCTACAATATCTGGTATCCCCCCGACACCCTGTTCAAATACTTCTGCCATGTGATTGTACTTTTGTTCCCCATTCAAAATTGCATTTGTCAATAATGCATGGCAGGGTGCAGAATTCCCCACTCAACACAGCTTGGGAAATGGATGGTGTACACTACTAGCCCTCCTCTGTGAATAATTCAATTTGCAGGAGCAGCATTCTGCTCGGCGGCTTCGTTTGGCTTGTAAAAGGGATGGCCATTGTGCACAGGATGTCGAAAATGCATTAGCCTTAAGCTCCTTGGCAATCCTGAAATCTCATACACACTTGCTAAGGAAGGACCTCAATTGAGTCCAAAATGCTTCAGTGGGTTATTTTGATTATTTGACAAACCTTTAAAACACTTTTCACCCATCTGCACTCATGTTAACAAGTGACTTACCACCACGTACTTAACCCTGAAAATTATTTCTCTTTCGCTACTGCGTAAAATTATTTGAATGCAAGTGGTTGATAACATCAACATGATTTCATTGGCTGCTTTAGTGTGATGCCAACTGAGCAATGAGGGAATCTATAAATACTTGCAAATGGACAGAGATTGTGACTGACTAAAATCCCCTGAGTCTGGTCAGCTGTCTTGTGTAAAATTTTATTTGGAAACACTATGAAAAGGAAGAACAACTTTGCCAGTTGCAGTGGAAGATGCTGGATCTGATGAGTAGCAGAAGATGGAACTGATAGCCAAAGAACCCCAGCAATGGAACGGAAATGCCAAAAAGTGTTGGTTAATTGTGAATAATAAAAGCAAGCATCAGTAAATCTGGCAGCCATTTCCTGCTGTCAAAAGAATACATTATTCTTACGATGTTTTTTTACCCTATTTTCTCCCTGATAACAGTCTTTACTCTACATATTGCTTATTCGGAAATAGTTTTGTCTGCAGAAGCTCCTGCCAGGAAGCAGACAGCACTATAGATGGCTCCTGTTCACTCCCCTGTCACCACACCCTCATTTCAAACAGTGAGGTGTTTTCCTCTCCGTTTTTGTGGAACAAAACAGATATTAATCCACTAAGAACCTTCCAGTCGTAACAGAAACTCACTTGGATTTGAACCATGATCCAAGCAGCAGAGTTCAGCCTAAGCTATGCCAAACCACTTAAGATGCCCAGATATGTATCGTATTCTTCATAATTACTTGAGTACAGACACTTTTTCAGTACAATCAAGTGGTTGATTACTCAAGAGGGCTGCTGCAAATTATGACACTTGTTTGTGATCGATGCTGCTTCAAAGCATTGCATCACTAGATGTAATGTCAACCATGAAAATAATGACAGATAAAATATTTCATAAAAGGTCTTAGCTTATATCTGATTAAGACATTAAGTTCACAGAAGATCCACATTTGAATATTTAACTTGATCTCAGTTTCCATTACTTTTCTCATTTGATATGCATAATCCATCAACCAAGGCATCTGAGAGCACCTGTTCTTAAGTAAGAGCTATTAAATACTTTCCTCGGTGCTACAGTTGGTGGATATTTGACTTGGAAAGGGACCAGAGAGAAACATGCTGAACAAAAAAACTCCTACTTTTTTTTATAACCCTCAGTAAATGTCACTCTGAAAAGATTCACTTTTTATACAGCTTGTGTAATTTCATATTTTTTAACAAAACCCTTTTTGTCTAATTGTTGTGTTCAGTCAACTGTACCAAAAGTCACCAAATTTAAAAATATTTAACACGAACAAGTGACACACACACACACACATAGTGAAGTTCACTGATATTACCCTCTATAATTTGCAAATGAAAACAGCATTAAATTTGAGCTGAGATGAACAAGTCAATAAAAATGTTTGCTTTGTATACATTGGGAGTAGAGGTAGTTGGTGGTGGTTTGAACATGACTGTGGAGGACAGCAGAAAGCCCCAGTGGATTAATGTCCACCACAGCAGAAACTTTTTGACAGGATAGCTTTGAGATACCAGCTGCCTGAAGGTGAGGAAGATGTCGCCCTCTGGGGAAACACACTGAAAGTACCGAGGAGGACTTTCGTTTCACAGAGAAGCAAGAATCTCTGCAAGCAGCTACAAAACAGTTGGAAGTCCTCAAATGCCCTTTGCAGTCAGGCCAAGGAGGGTAACCAAGCCCTGGGAGAAGCATGACATGAGTTTTAGTGTAACAAACGCCAAATGCCACACTTAGTAGGCATGAAGAGTGCCTTCTCTTTAGCCCCCTCCATTTGCTGCTTTTTGCATGAATTTATGATTGTTGCTTAGAGAAAAAGATGAGCCGTACCAAAGCACAGCATTGTACTTCATGCCCCTGGAAGGTAAAGATCAGTTTAATGACAGAGAATCATCCCTAATCCTCTGGGGTCTGCAGTTACGAAGTGTGGCACAAAGTATGTGCCCTAGGAAGAGAGACTGGTACCGCTTCTTACAGCGACCACTTTTCCTAGCAGATCTTGAATCTAGGGTCCTGCATCTGGGCCAGGTGGACCTTTTGCTCCTTGCTCTTTAAATAAGAATCATCAGTTTGGTTGCACAGCACACACTTTAGTATGAACCGACTTCCATAGGTCATGGTTTTAACAATTTACAAGCCTGTTAGTTTTTTTGTTTGTTTTAGACTGAAGTGCAGAGCATGTTTATAAATGGTCTTCCAAAGACTGGGACCAGAAACCATTTGGTCAGAAGCCCAGTCCTTTTGTCCATTACTCCCTGTCTCCCTGAGAGAGTCGTAGTTCCAGGGTGTCCAAAGGCCAGAAGTCTGTAAAATATATGAATGACAAATAAGATGTCAAATCATAAAAAAGTATTCTGTCCTTAGTACTAAATTCTTCTTAACCATTTCCCTTAGAAAAACTGTAACCTTTAATAAGTCTTTTTTTGTTTAGCCATGTCTGCATCGTATTTCTTTATTTCTAATGCGTAGTTTCCCTATACAGAAAATCCCCAGGTTATGAACAAGATCCGTTTCCTAAGTCTGTCTTTAAGTCGAATTTGTAGGTAAGTCAGGAAAATAATACTACAGAATATTATTATAATAATTATACATAATAATAAAAGTCCCTACATACGATGCTGTACTGTACCTCGGACCAACAAACTGCCGAAGCTGCACGATCTTTTCATGAGTATCACAAAGTAGTGTGTGCATTTGTCACAAGCCGTTCTATTTGACTTGAATTTTTTAATATAATAGGCTTTATGGCAGCCTGTTCGGCAAAGTTGTCATGAAGTTTAAATTTCATCTCATCATGCAGTGTTTGATGGGACACAATTAATGTTGCCAAATCAAATTCTGATCACTATGTCAGGAGCAACAGATGTAAACCTCATTTATAAAGTAGCCACCCAGCTGTGGAAACTAATGATAATCAATTTTGTATAGCATTGGGTAAACAAACATAATGGGCCTGCATGCATCTAGACCAGGGGCAGGCAACCCTAGGATAGAGAACCTGCTGGATACCAGCACTGCATGATCAGGGTTGTCTGCCCCTGCTGAAGACTGTGCCACTGTAGTGAGACTCATATGGATGGACTAATCTTGGCAATGATGTTGTCTTCCTGGGCCAGCAGTGGTTAGAAATTTGCAGAAAACAGTCAATTGACTGACAGATTTGGAAGTGCTGTGGTCTACATTGGATTTAGTAAGGTACAGGCACTTGAGGAAATTTCGATAATGATATCCAAATAATCACTGTGATCAGGCTGAAGACCCTCACCCCCCCTCTTCGGAGGACAACTTTATGTTTAATTGCAACTTACATACAGATTCTCAAAAAAATTAAAAAATATTAACATTCACATTTGTATTAAGTGTAGATGGGGGGCTCATATATAGCATACAAAAAACTGAAATACAGCATAAAACAAATAACAAGCATACACGAGGCAAAATAGTGCCACAAGATCCGACAGTGATGACAGAGCAAAAACACAAACAGACAGACAAGAGACAATACAACGTGACTTACAAGAGATTGGGACACGGCAAGCTAAGCAGTTATTGTTGGGGATGCTGAAATTGGTCAAATGTATGTCTATGTGTGGAGTTTTTACTAAAAGTATAGAAAAGTTAGTGTGTGTATGTGTACGGAGAGGGAGGGGGGGACAAGATTAATTCTGGGGATATACACTTTTTTTGCATTGAGGCTATATTTTAATTAAGTTTATTTTGATGGAATATTAAGAAATTTTATAAATTGGTTCCAGGTATCCTTAAAGGCTGACATATGCTTCCATTGGACAGCATTATTTTTTTCCATTGAAGGCTTGAAGACCCTTGATGTGGGAAAGATACATCTGAAACGCTTCAGCTAATCAGTTACTATACTAAAGAAAGAGCGTAGCATCTAGCACAAGGAACATTTTATCCTGGAAGAAACTTCAGGAGGAAGTTTTTAAACCTTGAACTATGTCTTTCAAACACCTTTGGGCTAGTAAGTAAAATTTTCACTACACTCAGAGCTCTGGATTTGAAAACTAGGTTTGAATCCAAAGCACAGGCAGAGAGGTTGCCATCCCTTCGTATGTCAGCATTTTCAGCAACATTAAGTCAAAGCCTGAACTTGCCAAAGTCCTGCCTGCATGCTGCTGAAAGGCCACAGGTTTGTTCCTACCTGTTGGGTTTGGGCAGACTGTGTGTGAGATTCCTGGACAGCTTAAAACCCCCACTGCCATCAGCAGCAAAAGTCATAAAACTCAGAAGCTCCTCAATCATCTTAAGCTGCAAAGTATTACTATTGCAAAAAAAGTTCTCAAAATGGTGGGTGGCTACAGCATATGTTAATCTTTTGATTTGTGGGACACATCAGAAAAATAGCTATCACAGAGCCCCAGGGGGCTGTATCATGAGGCAGTATTTCTTGCTTAGCTGGATTACGTATCAGATACCCCACTTTAAATGGACTTTATCTTCGTTCACTTACATTTAGCCAAAACTACTGTACCTTAAATCCGATAAGTTAGCTAACGGACAAATCTTACTTAGCAATACAGGCCCTGTATCTCACACATATAAGCATTCATTCAGCCAAGTACAGTCAGTTCCCTATCATGCATCATTTGAATTCTAGGTACCGCTGCAGCTAATCAGCCTGATCAACTGCGCCAGATTAAAACCATCTGGGTTCAGTTAACTCCTTCTGAAGTACTGCGTGTTCCACTAGACTGAGTGGCTGTTGACTTGATTTCACTGTATGGCTCCTGGCTGGTTTCCTTGTTTTCTTCCTCTGTGATTTGAGCTTAGTTGTTTGATTTTGCATGTCTGTGTTTAGGCCCTGGATTTGAATCACGGTTTGGCTGTTTGCCTTCATTTGCTGTTGTCTGATTTTTATGGACTACGATTCCAGAAATAGACTTGCTTTACCTGTGATTGGATTCCGTTCTCATTACACCTGAATGTAACAAATATTATGTCTTTTTTGATGAATTATCATTCAGAGTTGGATCAAGGCCTCTTTATAAACTGACGTTTAACAATGCTAATGTGTTAAAGCATGAGTTTTTTTCCCAATATACCATAAGCTTACTACCTGAGATTAATAAGATGTCTGTCATGATGCAATGAAGTAGTTCTTAATGCCAAAGGCAGGGCAACATATAAATAATTTCTGTCCATAATCACCTGTTTCCTATGACTTTCTCCATCATGCTGCTAACCTCAAAAATAACCCATGAAGGCCAGATGGACTTCACTCGTCTCTGCATCAACCCCTGTTCTGGATCTAGAGCATTCCAGTTACCATAGCTGCTAGCAGAAAAGTCTCACACATAGAACTGAAATATATTTGTCTCAGGCATCCCACCATCTGCAAAGATGGATTCCAAAGGGACTAATTAGCGGAGTGAGGAAGGCTGGAAAGCGCATCTCAAACCGTTTCTCTCCTCCTTGATATTAGTTAGACTGTGGCCCTGCGTTGCTGACTCTTAAATCGGGTTATGCTTTATTGCCGTTTGCCACCATCCCAATTTCTCTCTTGTTGTTGTTGTTTTCATTAAAGTATAATGATGAAAATGTGTTTTCATATTATTCATCTATTTATCCATGCATTTTCAAAGGCACTGCAGTTGCCTCCTATGTGACACAATCTAAAATAAACAAATAAATAAATACACAAAACACCTGTTACAGTGCCAGCCACTTAATAATGTTTAGAAACGAATAAACAGTGAATCTTAAAAGCCTTTGGCTCAGATCGATCAGACATAATGAAGTGTACTCATTCCTCAACAAGGTGAGTAAATATCAATGTTCTTGGGAGTCAAACGCAAGGACACTTCAATCGTGGCTTGACTATGTAGCTTTCCTTCAGGCTAATTGCTTGATAGTCTTCGAAAAGTAGGTTGAGCGATCGGCAGTTCTTATTGATGCAAAGAGTTCTTAGTAGATGTGTTTGGGGTTGTGGATAGGTGCAGAATCTTATGGTTGTAAGATATACATATAGTACAGACTTGAGGAGAAACCATTATTGTGTATTAGTGATATCCTTACTGCATCACAAGTGATTTTGCAAAGTTTTAAATAGAGAGAGGATGCAGAGATGAAGTGCGGATTGCTGTGGGCCATGGCAAGTCACGTACACTGAAAGTTGTTTAAAGCCAGCTGCTTTGCATGAGGGAAGGAAGAAAAACAAGGCTAAACTGTTCCTTTTGTTTTGCCCTCAAACCGCAAAGTGTTTATCTGCCCCACAGCATGCCTCAATTGCTACTGACGGTCAGGTTGTGTGCTGCTTTGACTCTTACAGCCTGGGCCCTCCAGTCATAAACCTTCAGTATCTACCTGTGCTGCTTTCACACGGCCTTGCTGGCTCCTCCCTTCCTCCTTGATTTTGTGTTTTCTGAACAGATGCTATTCAGAACCGTCCTTCCCTCTGGGTCAGAGTCGAGACCCGCTGTCACAATTGTTATTCTGTAGAAAATAAAGATTGCATGCTCCTGTCTAGCTACAATTCAGAGAAAATCTTGAGATACAACATATTGTAAAGAATGGCTCAATGGCTGTGAATGCTTTCTGTACTTTCTGTAATCGTTAGTGGTATGTTACTTTTAATAAATGTTCTTGGGAAAATGCAGGTGTTTCCTTAGTTTTTTTGAGTAATCAGTGCCTATAAAGGTCTGTAAAATTATTCTGGAAAGATACCCGAGTTGTACTAATATTTGTGACAAACTCCAAAATTTAAAACCAGTCTTTCATTACCAATGGATGCCTAGAAACAATGACAGTTTTGAAGGATTTTTTTTACTGAACTGCTGAGCTGATGTTTCTTTTCGGTCCAGTTAAAACTACATAGCCTTATACAGGACTGAAGCCTGTAATTCATCTTGCTGTTCATGGAAATGGAAGTTTATGCTGATATTTTGCTCCTCCACCTCCAGAATGCAAGCTTTTTTTTATTCACTGTCTCAAAAAAAGGAAAAAACAGTGACAATTTTACTATCAAACCTTTTTATCGTAGATTCTTTGTTTCCTAAGTGGCAACAAAATGTCCATTTGCTTTGCGTTGTTTGGTCTTGGACCACAGCAGAGTTTTTCCAAGGCCAACACAGATACTTCATACTCATTACCTATCTATTGAACAGCTAGTGGCGACACTTGGAGGGTGTAAGGTTGTTTTATGTAATTAGACCACATGGCAACAGAAGGCTGTTGATTTTCTTTATAAAATTAAATCTGTTAGTGCCTTTACCTTCTTAGCATTCAACATTAGTTGCCTGAAATCTGGACTTTTTTATGACCTCATGGTTGTGGGTTGGGCGCACATAGTATAAATCAGTTACAGATCAATTAAAGTTAAATCAAGTAAACTGGTATTCTGGTCCATTTTCGCATCGCTATAAAACATTCTACAGCTGCATAATGCTAGGAAAATTGGACCCCTGGTACAAGGCCAATGAAACAAAGTAACACAAGAATAATATCATTCACTTTTAGCTCTTGATATGCCATATATTGAGCAAAGACTGGCCTCTCACTCTGTGTAACTGAGAGTAAGTCAGGCAGGCATCTCCAACGTCCTGTTGAGCATTTATTCCCACTTTGTTATGCTCTGTTACACACGACCTTCTCCTCACCATCTCATTCCTTAGTGGCATCAGAGATTGACTGACTCGTTTGCCTTGCAGAATGCGGGAGGGAGACCTACGGAGCTGGTGTAAGTGGCTGCTGCTGCTGACCCTCTGCATGGTTTCTCTATGGGGACGCATGACAATGGCATCATCGTATCGGAGCCACATGGGTACGTCATGCGATTTTACTGCCAGATCCAACTTCAGGACCTCGAATGCTCATTTGTATTCTGCTGCCAAACGTTGCTGAAGTTGCTGAAATGTCAGCCGACGGTGCATTGATGAGTTTGCGTGCTGTGCATAACTGCAGTCTTTGCTCAGTTTTGTCATTAACTTTTTTGTTGAAGTGATTGCTTAGATTAAATAGTAAAATGTAATATAAGAATATTCTCTGCTTGCCCTTGAGGGTAGGAGTTGTGGGTCTCTGGTCTAATATATGTACAGTAGCAGTCGCAAGTCTGGACACATCTACCCATAGAAAGGTTTATTTGTACTATTCTCTATATTTTACAATAATAACAAAGACATCAAAACTATAACATAATATAAAAAAGTTTATTTAATCTATATTCCGACAGCAAAGAGGATATAAGCAGATCTATAACATAATATAAAAAATATAAATATATTATAATATAAAAAAGTATTTGCATCTCTGTGGGTTGGGATTCAGAATGTTGCTTGTTCAAATCCCGTGCTTGGCAGGGTGATGTCACCATTGGGCCCTTGAACATGGCCCTTAAACCCAGTTTCCCTAGGGACTGGCTGACCTACTTTGTTCTCTATGCCAGTTAAATGAGGTGGCCTCCTGGGATGCTTTTCCAGCCATCCTGAAGGAGGAGCCACATACATGCTGAGCTCTCATTGGCTGCTTTTCCTTCAATCTCCAGTCAAGGTTATCCAAAAGTCTGGTGGACAGGTCGTGTGATGTGACAGCATTGTTTTATAGGTGACTTAGTATGTCCAAAGTTTTGACTCATACTATAAGTATGCCTGTGGAATATTTATAAAATGTCTATGTATTCTGAAATTGGTGGCCACCTTTTCCTGACTATAGAAATGTTGAGATTATTAAATGAAGTGCTGGTATGGGCCATATGTGCAGGAATAAGGCGAAAACCCATCAGTTGCTATTTCAGTTGACATGCTCCCTTTGCGGGACTCAGAAAAAGTGGCCTAGGGGAAATGCTACAGCCTTCATAGAGACTTTAAGTAATGGGCAAGCTCACAGATCCCAAGGCCATGAAGGCAGATTCGGTGATGACAGATTGAGATAATGAGTCTCATTCTACAGGCAGAGAGTAGATAGGCGTTAAAAAGAATAGAAGGATGGAATGAAAAAGAAGGATGACTTTGCATTGACTAAAAAGCATATTGAAATGCAGAATGAAGTCTATAAACAGGGAAACCTCAGACACTCAAGAAGGTTAAGAGAATGTCTGAATTTATGAATGCAGCTCAGGAGGAATATAAATGTCTACAGAGGGAGTGTGGACAAATTATTTGCTTTTTTGGTTGGGGGCAGGGGGTCAGAAACCCTTTTCCCCAGTCGCTGTGTAATCTTGATAAAGCATGATAAATTATCAGAGAATTGTATATACTGCTTCCCGATGGCTACCATACTCTAGAATCTTCCATTCAGATGCAGTCTGTGAGCAAAAACTCTGAATGTCTGAATGAATACTTATTGTTTTAAGTGGAGGTCCTTCTGTCTCCATGCAGCTGTATCAGCAAACATTGTCCTACATGGAGCTGTTACTGGCCTGTTGTCTGCCAATTTCAAGAGTTCCCTAGTTGCCCTCATGGCCACTGCCTGGGCCGGGTAATCAGTGAGGTAATCACATACCAGCTCTCCGGCATCGACCAGCTAAGAGGGCAAGGGTTAGGCCAATCAACAAACCTTTTTACCCCAGGTTTATAGAGGTTGAGACCTCACAGAAACAAATCGACCTTTAACCATAACCAGTAAAGAGTGGAAAGAATCCTAATCATGCGGCACCAAGGCATTTTACAGGAAACATGTCCAGGATGGCTGTAAATGAGAGGCTGAAACCATTTCAGTGCTACATCAAAGCCTATTTCTGTAAGGTTTT
This sequence comes from Cyphomyrus plagiostoma, assembly GCA_019775915.2. Taxonomy (NCBI): domain Eukaryota; kingdom Metazoa; phylum Chordata; class Actinopteri; order Osteoglossiformes; family Mormyridae; genus Cyphomyrus; species Cyphomyrus plagiostoma. The sequence continues at coordinate 26,166,576 of JABFEA020000130.1, read as the reverse complement.
TTCAGGTGTAATAAACACCATTATCCCAATGACCTCATCATAAACCCAGGAGGTCAAAGGCTCATGCTCATTCTTGTTCTGAGCATTTATTTCCAACAACTGTTCATTCTGAATGCCTCAATCATGTGTACACCTCTGACTGTAAGTCTCTCATTACATCTGGTTAAAGTTTGCTGGTCCCTGACATTTGTAAGTATCATGTGGCCTTGCCTTCTGACTTTTGTTACCTACACCTGGTTGAACATTCACTTCTTGAACATTCTCGTGTCCTCCTAGCAGCTGTCACTTGAAATCGAGGCTTAACCAATGGAGACAGGCAACCATTATTGGTAGAAAACCAGACACCCAGCAAAGTCTACAATGTCACTCAAACTATTGTCACACTGGTTTGGATCGATATTCCTTGCAAAACAAACCTTAAGCCTCCCTACACCTACATCAAATTGCTTGTCTTCTATGCACTGTCAAGAAAAAGATGCTTGCAAAATGATATTAATTACGATGATGTTACAAACATGTTTTGACAGCAGTTGAGACCAGGAACCTATGTGAAGGATTCCGATGATTTGTGTATCTTCTTTCTGTCATATTGGTTCCACATGATTGCTGGCCCCAAGTAATATTTGAATTCATTGAATTCATTGTGATCTCAGGAACATTTCGATCGGGAACGATTTCATTGTGAACTAAGAAGCATTTCCAGGTCTTCTCCAAACATATTTCTTTTTAAAGACACATTTAGTTAATTTAAAAAAATAATATTTACCACCCTTAAATCTTAAAATATACCACCAGAAAATCTCAATGGGTAGCACTACTCTATGGCTGACAGTTTGAATCCAATTGTCACTCTGTGTTGAATGTTTAGCTTTTGCTGTACAGGATTCGTCATGCAGTCCAAAGACATGCAGTTAGGTGAACTGCTGTCTCTAAATTTGCACAATGTGCAATTGTTTGTATGAGTGTGTGTCTGCTTATATCCTCTTTGCTGTCTGGGATGAGCTCCTGGTCTCCAGTGACATTGAAGTGGAAGAGAAATCAGAAGATAGATGTAAATACTCTTGATGGTACAGCTTTTATTTTGAAAAGTAGGCAGCAGCAAAACAGAAGACAGTGCTAAAAAGGAGCCGGAATACAAGCCTTAGTCATTTTGTATAACCTAATGATTTTACTAGTAGATCTTGGAAATGCATATACTATATGTAGGTAACAATGGATCTTTCAGAAAACAAAACATTAATTTCAGTAGAATTTTTGATGGAAATGTTGCTGCCGTTTACTATTATGAAAATATGATTGAATGTCAGAGCAGACAGATGGCAAACGGAAGGACAAAGAAACACAAAGTCAAACAGCAATTGCCCAAAACAAACTGGGACAGTAGGCATATCAGTGCCATCCCACATTGCATCATCTGAAGAAGTAAAGCTTCATTATGCCTGTCCTTTAATTAAGCCTGGGAACTCCTTTCGACATGATGCACAGCTTAGTTTGATGTGTTACATCGTTTCCAGGTTAGCAGATGACAGGTGTGGGTATGGTGAATGCTGGTAACTTTATCAAGCATGCTGTGCTAAATAAACTGAAAAATGTCGGCGCAGCCTACGGTCCAGGTTTGGCATTTGTGTATGTCGCGGTGGTGAGTGAAGCCATGAGAGTGAGCAGATTATACAATTTGTTGTGATGCCTACATCAGTATCTGTCCATCTATGGGTTAAAACTGCAAGTGTGAACTGAATTTGTTTTGAACCCAGTCCATTTGTGGTCAGCAAAACCCATGAAAGAATTTGTGATGCTGTACAGGCCTGTTCATGGATCACGTTTATCATCACACTGACCTCGCTTATTGACCTTAATTTACCAGGAATTAAAGATGAGTGTAATTTGACTTTCCTCTGTGGTGTTCTCTTTAAATGGATTGCAGGCAGGTTAAGAACAGCCAACTAAGGGACAACAATGCTTGTCGTAAAGCCTATTGTAGTAAAAATTCAGGTTAAATACAATGGCTTATAATGACGAGCGCACGCACCACACTGTAACACTTAAAAACATTGTGCGGCTTCAGCGTTTCAGCGGCTCGAGGAATAATACAGTACTGAATGTACACTGTAAAAAAAAATCTGTTTGATTTACAGTAAATTACTGGCAGCTGTGGGTGCCAGAATCACACCGTAAAAATTACAGTAGTTTAATATGGTACATACTATTACTCTGTATGATAAACGGTTTATAAAATTAATTGTAAAATTAACAGTTAAAAACCATAAAAACTACAAATTGTAATTGTAAAATGTACAGGTGTAGATTTTCTACTGTATTGTAGTATCCATTGATTCTGGCCATGATGCCACGTCTCAAATGCAGTCTAGCTAAAGCTCTTCTACTCATAGCCCTTAACAGTATTGTGAATCACACCAATCACCATAACACCTGCTTGTATATCAGCATACAAGAACAAGTGTTACTACTACCTGGAGGAACAAGGGGAGGGTCACTGTACATACAATGGGAACTACACATGGTGGGTAACTTATACACAGTCAAACACACGGGGATAAAGCTTAAACCAGTACAGAACACGCAAGGCATGGAACCTGGAACATTAACTACATGCATGACGTAGACAGTGGCCATTCTCAGCACGACAGTGCGGCATGCTGGGACACATGCAAATAAGCCAGACGGCGCTTGCCTCACTGACGCCACAGTATAAGTTCTACTGTAAAACTACAGGAGCATTGTTTAACATATAACAGTATACTATCCATTTTCCAAACCACTTATCCTTCTGGATCACAGGGGGTCTGCAGCCTATGGACACAATCCAGGACAGGGGGCCAGCCCATCACAGAGTACACTCACACACCATCCATACCTATGGGCAATTTAATAACTCCAATTAGCCTCAGCATGTCTTGGATTGAGGGGGGGACACCCCACAACAACATGGGGAGAACATGCAAACTCCACACACATCACACAGGCAGAGACTCAACCCTGAATGCCAGCGGTGTGAGGCAACAGTGCTAACCACTACACCATTCCCAAGACAGCATACCTTAAAACTGCAGAACTACATATTTAAAACTGTATTTTAACATATATTCTCATGTCATTATCATGTTACAGATTAGACCAGTAACTGAAATTGCAACTAAAAATTGTATTCAACAAAGATTTTATACTTTTATTATATTACATTATATTATATTACGTGATATTATATATTTTAATAAAGTATTTTACCTGATTGATATTTACAGTATTTTCCCATTATCATTTAAGGTATTTTTACTGTTTTTACAGGCATTTTTACAGTGTAGTGCCTATTATTATTATTGTATAATTATCATTATAATTATTATGATGTACTGTATTATAATTTTTCCAACTAACCTACACATTAAACTTAAAAGCAGACCTAGTAAACAGAGCTTGTCTGTAACATGGGGACTGCCAGTACTCTGGCCCTGTTCTATGCTTGCTTCAGCGTGCAATTGTGAAGTAACTGGGAAAGCGATCTCATCACGGGGTCCTCAGCGTGCTTTTGAACTGCTGAATGTGGACAGCAAGTGTCGGCACTACATTATACTGCCAGCCATGCACATCGGAGTAGGCGCTAGAGTGAAGCATCTTCATGATGCAAACCTCTCTGTGCCAATCAAGATTCTTACATCCTCCCGACTTGATTGGCACATGGTGCTATAATGATCAGTAAATATACACTAATGTCCAAAAGAGGACTTTAAAAACTGTGCCTTCTCTTCTTATTATTGAGGGTTGAATAGAATGGACTTATTTCAGAGCTGGTCTTTTAATAATTCATTTAATCCACTTTATTCCCTTATTTGTACAGTACATTTGGTCCACACGCAAGTAAAACACAACAGTTTTTCTTCCAAGATAATATGGGACCAATTTACTTTTGCTGTGGTGCAGTGAGCTGTATTTGTGCACTCGCATCGATCCTAAAATCGTACTTGGAATTAAGTCAGCTTCATGTAAGACTGGCTGGGCAAGTTTTTTTTTTTTTTTTAAATTTGGCCCATTACTTAGATTCAGCCTTTAATTCAAAGGAGAGCCGGGGCAGATGCTAGCTAACCTAGCATGGAATGAAAGACCATCTATCAATAGCTGCCAGTGCTGATGCATCTACCATTACATGTGGCATTGTGTGTGGGGGTGGTAGATTAGTTTAAGAATATTTTATTGTTCTGGAGCCATCCAGAAATGCTGTTTTCATTTCTTAGTCAATCTGCCTTTCCAGCCCACACACATGTGTGCTGAAACTTAATTATGGTCCTCATTAAAAGCAAATGAAGGTGGATAATCAGTGAATTGAGAACAGCGATTGGAGTACAGGGCGATATTTGTCTGCCGCGGTGACAGCAACCAGTTTCTGAACACTGCATCAAGCCAACAGCTGCATGCATTCTCTTATTTATTTATTTATTTCCATGCCACCTCAGATCTGATTAATGTGCTGTGCAGGTGTTTCATAGATTCAGTGTCTGTCCTTGAGTTTCGATTGTTTATTCAGGTGGCCTTTGCAGTGGTTCAAAGGATGATAAGTACATTGCGAGTATGGACAAGGTACTCCTCACTTTTGCAGCTCTCAGTAATTAATCTTCTACACTTGTGATGGTCACAGCAGTGAGGGAAAATAAGCGAACAATATGCAGCCTTGGCAAAATTCATTCGCTCTCAGTATTAATCTTCTCATTTCACAGTTAACATGTCATTGATCTCACAGACCTCTATGCTCTTCTTTTTCTGAGTTTGACTTAAATAATTTATCACTGAGTTGGACTTTTCCAGCATATGTTATGGCTTGACAGGATTTATCAGATTATCTGATACCGAAAGGCCTATGAAGCTGTATGGTGTGACCTTGAGACCACTGGTGAATATTGCATTATGGTTAACTCCTCAGACTTGTTCTTGTTGTAAGCGAAAATTTGGCTCAAACCAAATACACCATTATAATTGTTTTTGTTCTTAGAATTTTGTGATGTCAGCTGTAACAAGCAAAAAAAATTTCCTTTGTAGCAAAATGAAGGTGTAAGCCAGACAAATAAAAAAATACATAGATAGATAGACAGACAGACAGACTACAGACTTCCAATTAAACATTTTGGATACCCAAAGGAGGGGAGAATGTTGAACTCACATTGAATGTAATGATGAATTTCTACTCTTTATGAGTAAAGACAGCTTGCAAATATTTTGACACAGGTTTGATGAAAATGTGTTATTAAATTGTGGAAATGGAAATGTTTGCTGGGGCAGGTTTACCGGGGAAAGAATTTTATGGGGAAAAATTACATGAGGAAGATTAGGCAGATCTTCAATTCTGGGGAATGCATTTCCAATCTTAAACTCTGTTGGCAGATTGTTATACCCTCACTGTGTTTTGATTGTAGAATCGATGAAGTTTCATATGTCCTTGCTATGAATTGGAAAAAGCTAACTGCAGATTTTCTTGTTAGCGCCACGCTCTCTTTAGACCTTGTTGGTGGACGGTCCTGTTTTCATCGCTAGTTAGCTGACATTTCGCTCTCATGGTTGGAGGCTGCTATTGTGGTCTTGATTGGCTGGATTTATGCATCTGATGGCCAAAGTATTACTTTTGGTTTTTGTTGGGTATTTTGTCTGTGTATTTTCACCCCATTTCCTGGTTCCTGTTACTCGTTTCTCCTACCCTCTTGAGGCCCAGGGAAAATAAAGTTTTTGAATTTTGATTTAAATTTTGATTTGACAGGAAGAGTTGGCAAGGCCACACCCCACACATGTGACACCATCTTGAAACCCTTACTGTTCTCTTTAAGGAACAATGGGACATAACAGAATGTCTTGCATAGTATGAGAGATGCGAGCAAACATGCAATGTCCTCTACAGAGGACAAAAATGAATTGTTGGGTCCCAGAAGGCTATGCTCCACAGTTGAATGGCTTTGTACACCTTGTCCTGGTGCCACTCCATGTCAGCAGCCTCGGTGTCCCACCAATTACCCGTTTTCTGTGGATTCTGTCCATGGTCTCAGGGACAAGTGGAATGTCAGATTTGTAGTGTCCTACCTAGGATTATATTACAAGAATGGTTTTAAACTTCAAAGCATGGATAGATTATTTAAAATCTGGATACTGTAGAAAAATACTATATGAACTACATATTGGTTACCCATTGGACTATAATATCAGAAATGATAGTCTCGTGTAGATAGAGAAGGTTAGATGCCTTTTCTAGGAATTTCCCCACATCTTGATATTTCCAAGAGGATTTTTTTTTCCAAGGGGGAAAAAAACCTGCCTCGTCCCATTAATTTGGATCTCTGCATGGCTCATCCATCTCTACAGAGACTCAGGAGACCAATTAGAATTAAATGTAAAGCCATTATTCTGGGCTGGAATCTGAGAGACCTCCAGCTATTCAACAATTCAAAGAAAATTTGTGTTTTGGTTAAAATCAGGCAGGCTTCGTTATGTTTTGCCCTGATGAGTACAATTAGTGGGAAATGTAATTAGCAGGAAAGGGGGCTGGCCATTAACCTGGTATTTAAGCAAGGCCTCACTTTGTTAATGACAAGGGCGTTAAAGGGCGTTAATTCCTGATTTGACACTGTTCAAAACAAACTATATTTAGGTGAGCAAAGGAAAAATCATTTTTAATTACTTGCTAAGTTGACCCCTAACATCAGCATTTTCAGACTTCATCATGTTGTAAGATTTTATGACCTGTATTGTGTACAACATTTAAATCTTGTTCTGTCTTTAATTTGTTGTTGCAGCTACCTGCTCAAGGACTATGGGTGGAAAATAGTAATCCTGCTAAACCCTGGTACCTTGTTTTATACAGCATTAATATTTTATTGTGCACTGTCCTTGTTTAGATAATAATAATTAAAAAAAAACATCACACAATCATCAGGCCGTTTTGTCCCAAGAATTCCACTTTCAAGTTATAAAGGAAACATTGAAAATGATATGAAAATGAGGCCTGTCATCAGCTTTGCTAATCTAAGAATAGTTCATTAAAGAGGCGCTCTCTGCTAGCTATGCACTCACATTTTCCTTGCTTAAGGCCATTTATTTAAGGGAGCATTTATCACTAGGATCTGTATACTGCAGTTCTTGGCAGGGTTCTTTATAAACTGAATAAAAACTATTTTCCTTTTGGGTGTTGATTAAACAGTGCTTTAAATTATTATGTTTTGGTGAGTTGACAGTTATTTTTGAACATAGTTTGATTATAAATTTATCAGTGGAGGTTGCATAGGCAAATGGGGAAGTCATTGGCGATATATTGCTCTCCATGTCTGCTGTATATGCTGGGTAACAGCCTTCCAAGATATTTTTCAGTACCAAAGTAATTCGCCTTGACACAAACTTATTGTAATAGATTCTTTTGTAACTGTACATATTTACCAAACCATTTAGTGAAATTCAAAGACCATTTCATTAAGGCAGAACACAAAGGAATGTATATAAGTGCATGTGTGTTCCTTTCTAATAAAATGTCTTTTTAAAAATGACCACATATCCCCTTCCTACACATAACCAAGCTGGCTCTCATAGCACTGAATATTTTAAAGGGTCTTTTGGGTCATTGAAGGGGTCATTTGGGTGGATAGGCGGAGCTTTTGGAGAAAGCCCAGGAGGAATGGCTTGAGGATTGGCTCATCCTATAAGCTTGCCTGGCATAAGTAGGGTTTCCTTGTGTTTGGTACTGTTAGCATGCAAAGGCTTTTCAGTTTGAAAGGCTTTAAAAGACCAAAATATACAGAAGGTGAACAAAATAAAGAAAACACCTAACAAAATACGGTAACACTTTACATTAACTGCACCTTCATAATGCTTTTATATTGCATTCATAAAATGTTCAGTGCACCTTCATAATGTATTCATTAAGTATTCATAAAACATTCATAAACATCATGTATGTATACCTTAACATCTTATCATCCCTTAACAGCTGAAATATACATTAATAACAAACATTATATAATAATAACAAACATTATAATTGTATAATCATGTAATGTTTGTTATTAATGTATATTAAAGGTGTTAAGGTATGTTAGGATGTTAAGGTATACTTACATGCTGCTTATGAGTGTTGTATGAATGCATTATGAAGGTGCACTTAATGTAAAGCATTACCCAAAATACTAATATCGATGACCTAAGGAGTAGGGCAACTCTCTGCCTTCAGAAAGGCTTCAGTCCTCTTTAGAATGCAGTCATTGTCCTGAAGTATTTAGTGGAATATTGGCTATTCTTCAAGAAAAAAAAAACCTCCAATTTTTTGAAGGATGGTGGCGATAATGTGATCTACTTCACAGCTTGCTCTCTAGAACTTATCATAAAGGTTCAATCATTTTTAGATCTAATGATTGGGGGAGGAAGCTTGGTAGACAATTATATTAATTCTTGTGTTCATAAACACACTTGAATTTGTTTAGCAGCTTTTAATCACCTTGGAATGTGGGAAAATCATGAGTAAACAGCGTTCACAAAACAGGGTTTAGGGTTTGCAATAGACATTGTGTGTAGAAAGCATCTTTTGGGTTTCTTCAAACATAAACTGATTCAGGTTCATCAGATTGTATTGCTTTTCTACATTGTTCAGATTTCTAAGTTTCTTATTCCTTGTAAATTTCCGTTTCCATAAATTCCAACTTTTTGGAAAGCTTACATCATACAGTTTTTTGAGACTGGTATACAGCAGTGCTGATTTGGTTCTGTGGTAAATAGGGTTACGGGCCTTAATCAAGGGCCGCACACTGATATGACAACTCTGTCAGCCATGGGATTTGAACTCATGACCTTCTGGACATAATCACAAGTCCCTAACCCACTGAGGTACACCACGCCCCACACCTTGTTAAGTGTCCATCTATCCTTGTTGGTGTGCTCTTCAGATTGTTACCATTGTCACTCATGGAAGATGTTTGGCATATGCTGTTATGCTTTAAATAATTTTGCATTTTTCTGACTGATTTGGAGCTCTGCTGGCTACCTCTTTTTGCTTTGACAGCTCCAAACTGCTGATTGTCAGAAGCCTTTGTAGCTGTCACATGGTATAAGTTGGCAATGTTTCTGTTATTTTTTCAGCCCCTCCGTGTACATAACACAAATATTGCTTACTGGCTATCCAGCTTGTCAGTGCAGCTGTGACATTGATCTTTTTTTTATTATTTTAGTATATTATAAAATTATGGTTTAAAGCATATTTCAATGTTTAATGTTTTTGTCATCAACACTGTTACAGTCAGAATATAATTTATCTACATGTGTTGAAAGTATCTGATTTGTCTACAGTATTTTAAGACACCAATTATCAGTTCATCTTTTCATCCACTTTCATTCTCCTTTGTTCTGGATTAATAAGAATCTATGATTCACAGTAATTTCACTCATTTTTTACTCCACCTCATTGTAATATTAATGTCATGCGTTTTAATTTCTGGGCGGAATGAGATATCTAAAAACTACCCATGAACGTATTTCAACAGGGAGCTTTCAAAGGACTAAAATTCTTTCTCTGAAATGTGCAAGGGGCATTATAATGCTGCTATAATTGTTGCTGAATTAACCTTCTGAATTATAAGTGAAAGACATTAATAAATGTCTCCTGCAAGTCCACAGTAAGATTCAGTTAAGTGATATAAATCTTATCGGTCATTTATGAACCGTTATCATTTTATGGTTGACAAGTCTGAATGGTGTTCCTCCAAATGTGAGATTTATAGATAGCTTAGATACCTTGTGGGGGGGGGACTGGCTTTTTTTTTTTTTTTTTTTTACAAGAGGCGGTCTTTGTCTTGCATGATGTGATTCTTCTGTTCTGTTTTTTTTCTGTCCATGTAACCATCAATCAGGGATGAGGACAGGCGGCAGCCTTACTGTCTTCCAAAAATGCAAGCTTCAATAAACCCCTGATTCAATTTTGTTCTACAGAAAGTGACTTTATTACCTGACACTGTATAACTAGGCCATTTAAACCACTAGATTGTGGTATTTCTTGCAATAACTTGATAAGTAGCCAGACATGTTTCTCAGCAGGAATCATGAGCAGAAAATCCATCCATCCATCCATCCATCCATCCATCCATTTGCTGTAACTACTTGTCCTATTCAGGGTTACGGGGGGTCCGGGGCCCATCCTGGAGGTTATGGGTGCAAGGCCATGAGCAGAAAATCTGAACTGAAAGCAGCATGTTCATTTATTGACATTTACATTAACATATTTAGCAGGCGTTTTTGTCCAAAGTTATGTAGATAGCATATTGCAAATGTATAAATGCACATGCTGTCAAGGAGTCAGGTAAGCATAAATGCAGCTAGGCTGAGCTTCCAGTGAATGTATAAGTGTAAGCAGTATTGGAGCAGGAACCACACTCACACTCACATACACACACACAGGCATACACACACTCACATACACAGGTACACACACACACACACACGTTTGTAATTATATCTTGTGGGGACTCTCCATTCATTTTGATGGGAAAAACTGTAATCCCAACAAGACGACATTATCCCCTACCTAGAGTTGGATGTCTCGAGACTGGTCTTGGTCACGAGACCGGTCTCGAGACCACTTTTACGCTGTCTTGGTCTTATCACAGTCTCGACGGTCTTGGTCTTGTCTTTGTCCTGATTCCCTAGGTTTTGTCTTGGTCTTGCTATCTCAGATCGACATAGTGGTCGGGAGATTTGGAGCGAAAAGTATCCAAGACACACAACGTAACATTCGATAATGCAACATTATTATTATTTTGCCTTTCGTGCCCTTCAAATGCAACCAATCAATGACATATATGGATTTTGTTGTCATTCAGACATTGGCACCCATCCAATGAAAATACACGTTATACGCACAAAATAAGTGTAGCGTTAGTTAAACGTTAGTTAAATGTGTAATCACATGCCACTGCAGACATCAAGATGTCAGAATCTTTTAAGCACCTGTCCTTATTCTTATTAATGCACATTTGATGTGCAATTTGTATTGGTATATATTATTTGTAGTTTGCATTTGATTCATGTGACGTGTGTGCATGTATTGGTATTGTTTGATTACAGTATTGTACTTGGCCTCGTCTCAGCTTTGTCTTGGTCTTGACTTGGTCAGTCTTGGTCTTGTCTTGGTCTCGATACCCTCTGGTCTTGGTAGTGTCTTGGTCTTGACTACAAGTCTACCTCTATCAGCCCTAACTTTAATCATAAGTAACCAATCAAAATACAAGACTTCTGCCATTTTTACTTTGAGTAGGTATATCCTGCAATACAGTAGCATCCAACCCATGGCATCCCCTGCCCCATGCCCTTTGTTGTCTGAAATCCTCACTGAAACCATCCTAAACAGGGGGTCATGATGGATGGATGGATGGATGGATGGATGGATGGACAGACGGATGGGCTGACATGAGCTTATGAAAGAACCTGATATATTGTTTCTTACTAGAACCTGGCTTGGTTTTGATGAGTGCCCGTCTTCTGTACTCAGTCACTCCTTTGATCAAAATCCTCCTCCTGCAGATGAGGGTGGTGTTTCTCTAATGTACTATTCTGGTCTCTGTTCAAATTGAAAAACTAAACACGGGTTTCACTCTTTTGAAGTGCTTGTCTTCAATGTCCTGGCCTCTGGTAATAATACATTTTCTTTTGGCTCTCAATCCATTTTGCTTATTCCTCATAACATTCTTATATGTCCATCCACTGGTTAAAAATGACAGATTTCTGTATGTTTGTGTCACCACCAATATGATAAAAATTACAAGATTTAAACATTCAAATGGAAAAGACAAGGAATAATATTAGCTAATGTTTTGTAAATGTTCTTAAGGCTGTCACCGTTATTCAAAATTTAGCAGGTTCTGCTCATAATTGCAATCACAGTCTGAATTGTATATGAATTTATATAGTCAGTGTTTAAATTGTTTCTAGCCTTACTCGTTCTTACAACCTGCCTCCTTCTTGGATTATATTGGAAAATAAACACTGTCAGCCCAACCATGCCTCAGCTGCTATCACCATGGCTGCAGATGTGTTTCCTTGAATAATGTCTCAACCAACCCACTGACTAAATCTGAGCAGCTAAGTGATATGTTTTCTGCCACTTTAAGCTGTACAATGAATGCTTTGGCATAAAAGAAATCTGTCAAAAATAAAATGTCTGCCCTCTGGCATAATGGCCGTACAAGAATTAGAGTAATTAAGGTGGGCTTCTGGGAGAGACAGAATGTGAATTATTCCAATTATAAGGGCAACCCTAGATTTCTCTTTTTAAAAGTTACTGATTTAGGTGAGAATCTAACAGCAAATAAGCAGAAAAGCTTGTGTCAGAATTGCTCCTTGTTACTTATTATCTGCCTGAAATGTATATCGCTTTTTCACATTCTCCCAAATAAATGCAAATATAAATATTATGTTGATTCCATTTATGTGTATGTTCTTCCCTTGTTGCACAAGCTCTCTCTGGATATTCAGGTTTCTTTGCTCAGGACTTAAACATACAGTCAGGCAAATTGGCATCTCTAACATAGCCGTGATGTGCATGCAAATTTGTGTGTGCGTCTGCGTGTTTGCGTCCATGTGTGTGTGCATGCATATGTGTGTGTGTGTGTGTATCTGTGTGTGTGCATGCATGCGTGTGTGCGTGTGCATGCATGTGTGTGTGTGCGTTCATGTGTGAGTGCGTCCGTGTGTGTGTGCATGCATGTATGTGTGTGCTGTCATGGACTGGCATCCTGTTCTGGATTTACTCCTGTCTTGGTCCTTTGCTGCCTTGGATATTCTCTAAGCTCCCTTTGACCACCCTCTTCTGTAAAATGAGGATTTTAATGTAATGAAGCAACTTCTGTCTGTAATACAGTGGCACCTTGGTTCTCAAATTTAATCCATTCTAGACTCCGGATCGAATCCTAAAAAATTTGAGTTCTGATCGAATTTTTCCAATATGGAATAATGGAAAACCGATTAATTGGTTCCCGGCCCCCCAAAATCACACCTACATATGTTTTTTTGTTTTTGTTTTTTAGCATTTACATACAAAATGAACAAGATAAAACAAGGAGAGCATTTTTTTCTTAATGGCTTCCAAAACGATAAAGATCTTGTCCCAACATTACCCCTGTCCTGCCCGATCGTCCACTCCTTCTGTGTGCCACGCCCTCTCGTTACCCTCGTGTGGCATCCCCATGTGATCAGCTGTTTCTGATTGTTGTCATTAGTCCTCTGTATTAAGTCTGTTTCGCGTTTCAGTTTCCTTCCACAGTCCGTTCATTGGGTGTGTTTGACTTGCTTACAGCGCTGGCTTAAAGCAACGCATTCTGATCCTGACGCAATGCATTATGGTT
>JABFEA020000130.1:26140533-26153109 GCA_019775915.2 Cyphomyrus plagiostoma | reverse complement strand
TTCACGGTTCGACTTCTGATATTCACATCGAGTTCTAGGTCAAACTGGTTTGTTCGACTTTCAAGAAATTTGAGTTCAAGTGAGTTCGAGAACCAAGGTACCACTGTATACAATAATCTTCTGAATGTGTTGCTTGATCTTTTAAGATAGATATAACAAGACTCTATTAAAGATACCAATATGGATTTGAATGATATATCTACTTACAAGCCTGTCTCAAGTCCTTCATTTTTTTCTAAACCTTTTTTGATATGCAATGTTCTATGGCCCCATGTCTACTGACAATCCAGAAAAGTTGATCCCATGTTTCAGTCTGGGTTCATACATCATAATATCCCTTGACAAAATACTGACTGACTTCTTTCTTCTGAGAGTCCTATTGTCTGTTTTTATGCTTTTGGACTGAGGGGTTACTTTTGACACTACAGATCACCATATTCCCTCGGACAGGCTGAAACAGAGTATCGGTCCCAGTTGGCGGACATTGTCTTGGTTTCGGCTGATCTGTTACAGCATGAAAAGTTTATTTGTATTTTCAGTAAATTGTTGAAATTCTGAACTCAGCTGGGTCCACTTCTATTTTCTCTATGTATTCTGACCAATGGGTATAACACTTGGAAACAAGGAAAGTGTTGATGGCACCAGACCTTTTGCATCTGTCAAATTAAATGCAATATGTCAGCTCTTTCAGTTTAAGACCAATGTGAAGTATATTAGGGAATGAGTAATGCAGGACGGAAATTATGAGTGTGCTTCTAAGTGACTAAGAACCACATTCATTTAGATTTCTGGGTCAGCACGGGTATCTCAGTTAAAAATCTTAGTGGTACAGTTGACTCAACAGTTGGCATTTAATTTAGAAATATGTTTTAAGTTAATCTCATTTAAATCAAATTACTGTCCAGGAGTGATGCTAGTCTGTGCATTTTTTAAACTGAAACTAGGTGTCTTTAGCCATCTTTTATTCTTTGCAAAAATTATTCCGTATTATGTATGGCGCTGGTGCTTTGGCCAGGAGATCTTGCTGAACCAGCAATGTGTGAATATTAGTGCTGTATTTGCCCCCTGTACTGGCTACCAGGAAAATTTAGATTAGAATAATAAAATAGTACTTCTCACCTATGAACATCCCCCAATAAATCTTGGAGACTCTTTGAGGACCCGCTTGAGTCAGGGGATGAAATTCCCAGTATTGACTTCTTTGGGAAATGTTCCCATAAATCACTCTTTGTAACAAAATTGTTAGTAAAATGTGGTCTTTAGTAAGGTCTGATTGATTTATTGATTGATTTGGAGTGAATAAGAACAAGACCCTGATCACCACAAACAGTCATGCTAAGGCCTTCAAAGGTGATACTTTACGGATTTGACAATGGCCCAGCTCAATAAGAGTGTATTTTATTTCAATGAGTGGACTGTGGGCTACATATTAGCTGGCAAAGAACAAAGTAGACAACTATGAAAAATGTGGATTAGCTCAGGAAAAGAACATTGCAGTTCTTGTAAGTCCAGGGGAAGCTTCAGAAAGTCCCCTCAAGCCAATAAGAGTATTATCTTTGAAGGCTGAATCCACAATTATTTCTATATTGCTAAAAATATATATGTATATGTTCAGAGTATGGTCAATTTAATGCTATGGAGTATCTGTAACATTTCACCACATCTAAAGTGGCTGTGCATCAGCTGTGGTTTTACTTCTGCTTCAGGAACTGCAATTTGTATTACTGACCCTTTTACCGCTATTGCCATTAAAAGCAAATACGCTGTGATGTAGCAGGAACAATATGCACAGTATGCTAATGCATTAATGCGTCCATCATAAGCTAATGCCTTTTTCTTTGCTGGATTGAGTTTTTCGTGAATCTATATAAGCACATTCTGTGTAAGCAAGGCTGTGTGGGGAGGGGGGGCGGGCTGATGGGGGTGACACTGCTTAGATAGAGATGACAGCTGTGTGACAGAAGACCGGCAGAAGACAGGGGAGCAGGAGAGCGAACGCTGCCTTCTGTGAGAGCAGCTCCTCTTGGCGCGCCTTTGTCTGCCTTGTCATCTCGCCACGGCTGAGCCACGGAAGCGGGACTATCACAGGCGCCGTTTGAGAGCCTGACAGCCCAGGAGGGGGTTGTTTAAATGGAGCCCCCGTTCACGTGTAAAATACCTCGACGTCGGCAAGCATAGCAACAGGCTCAGCAGCAGAGGGTTGCAACAGGTGTGGTGGTTCTGTCCATCACCGCTGCGGGTTGGGTGTAGCTTTGAAGCGGCAGCCCTGAATGTCTGCCAGTGAGAGGCAAGCCCAAGCTTCTACTCCCCCCCGTCCCCATGGAAAATGTCTGAGAATAATTCCCCTCCCACCTCAGAAGTTCTCACGAATTCAGCAGATGCTCCTATCTGAAAGGGATCCACAATTGAGAAAGTGTGGTTAGAAACTGATGGTCCATTGGCCTTTGCTCAAGGGCCCACTGATGAAATCACTTGGCTGACTGTAGGATTTGAACCAGCAACCTCCTTGTCACAGACACAGCATCCTAACCCACACTGAGCCACATGCTCAGGATTCCCTTTCTAGATCCAGAACTAGTGCCTGGGACATACAATATTGGCCTGGCTTGGGACACAGACCTGTTACCGTACGTTGGTACTGTTGATGTCGCACCATAACACCCCAGGAAAAAGCCACCTTGAATACCTTGCAGGACATGTCTGGCAGGTGCCTAATAATGTTCCCTTATTCCCATCCGTGAAGAATGTGAGTGCACTGAGTGGTGACAGGGGTGTATTTCTGTGTGAAGGACCGTTAGTTCACTGGGCGCAGCCAGCTCCTCTGGTGGTGGGGGGGGTCGAGTAATTGAACGGTCAGCGGAGGTCTGCTGCATAGGGGGCAGGGAGATCTATGGCTCTGACAAGGACTTCATGCGCTATGCAGCTCCGTTCTTTCACAGCTGCTGTCAGGCTTGGCCATCTGTCTCTCTCTCCCAAGCAGAGCCACAGAAGCGTGAACTTGGGGACAGTTCAAATGGAGGCAGAAGAACCAGACTAAGACTTTCTGTGCTCTGTCTTCCTTATGGTCATTGTCAGGGCTTCACTAACTTGGTTTTGCTGACCCAAATATATAGTAAAGTCTGCCCACTGTGTTGTTCATCCACTATCCGTCCGTTCCTGCTGTCAGAAACGAATCCTCTTGAAACTGAAGATAAAAAACTTTCTAAGAGGCACAAAGTGACTTTTTATATGACAACACAGGTGCTTTGAAAAAGCCACAATAAGCTTTTTATGAATCCAGGATGTTTCTGTGGGAACGGGACTGAAAAAAATACCCTACAGGGTAACACATCCTCATAAAGTTGGCTTAATCATCAGGTCTGTTTAAATTCATTGGCTGAACATTTGAGAAATGAGTGTAGTCATCTCTTGCTACCTCCAGAGTTTACAGCAATTTTTCTGAGATAATAACAGGGGAGATTAGTGAGCCAGAAGAAGTGTTTGTTCCCTTTATCATGAGGGTACTTGAATGCCGAACATGTGACACAGACTGATCTATTGCAAGATAGCATTCTGCTAGGGAACAGGGTTTTTTTTTTTTATTTGTCCTGGAAGACTTCAGACTTTCACCTTGTGGAAAGACTATGTCTGTTCTACACTGTGCTTATTTCAGGGCCGTGCTGTGCTCGTAAATTGAATCTTAATCACAGGTTTTTGGGAGTGCGTCTCAGGACACACGAGTCTGTTTTGCTGTATAATGTTCCCTGAGTAGGTCTGGGAGTTTTTTTTTTTTTTATGTAGCCTGTCTGGTACTGATTTTATGTATACAGATTTTATAGCAGATATCTGCTGTGTACAGCAGATATTATTCAGAGCTGCATAACTGCCTTTTGTAGCTGAGTGGCAGATTGGCAGCCCACCATTCATTCAATTCAGCTAAAAATCAGCAAAAGCTGCATTATTGAGTACAAATAAAAAGAAAAAAAATGATTTTTTTTTTTTTTTTTACTGTTTTCTCTTTTTCTCCTGCCATTCCAATCCGTACCTTTCATGGTGTCTTCAGTGGTGACTTCAGCCTGGCTCTGAGGTTGTTTTCAAATTGTCGTTCTCCTTCCCTGTGGCCTGGCTGCACTTAGCCGTCCATCTATACAGGGGGAGATGAGTGCAAGAGAGTGTCATGCATGTTTCTGCTGATAAATCTTTTAGGTAACAGGGTAGAGCAGAGCGTGGCGCTCAGCCACCTTGACACTGCAAATCCTACAGTATGTAATGTTTCTTTCCATGCTGCTATCATGTGGGAGAGGTATCTGGACAGCGGCAGTTACCAGTCAAGGGATTCACACGTCGGATTTCAGGATCACTGATATGTGTACTGTATGTTTGCTGCGACTTTGAGAGGAATTGCTTTGCCTACCTTTCTTACATTTTTAAGGCGCCATAGATGATTGCCTTGTCCAGAAGCTTTATTTTTTCTTCCTTTTGCTGCTTTTCTTCCTATTCTCATGCTCTTTCTTTTTGTTTTGTCTTATCTTGTTAGATTATCTTTATTTGTTCATTGCCCTGAGATGAGATGCTGCCCCCAAATGGAAAGGAATCTCACCAGAGGGAAAGGCGGTAACTAGGGTGAGAGAGATACTGTAGTGAGATACAACAAGAACAAAGAATTTCAGGTCATGCTTGTGTGCAGTAATTATGGGTAACGTGACATCACACCAAAACAAGATGGATGCAATCTCTGCCTGGGTGAGAAGCGAAACGGACGCTCAGGAGTGCAGCTTCATGTGCTTCAAAGAATCATGGCTGCATGGAGACACGCTGGACCCACCTCACACTGGAGGTCTTCCAGCCCATGTTTACCCACAGGAGTAAAAAAAAAAAAAAAAAAAGAGGCAGAATCAGAAATCATTTTCTTATTAACTCTGAGTGGTGTAATCCCAAGCATGTGACCATGCAAGAATAAATCTGCTGCCTGGAGGTTGACCTGCTGGCTGTGAAGCTGACGCCACGCTGCCTGCAGCACAAGTTGTTGTTCACATTGGATTGTTGGTTGATGTGGACACTGCATGCAAGGTCATGGACTCGTATGTTTCTTGTCTTCACATGCAACACCCAAGGGCATTTGTATCAATCTCAGGTTACTTTATTCACAATGATCGATATGCTGAGCGACTTCTCACAGTTTGGCCCTGGTGAAGCTGGGAACTCAGTGAGACTAGATGACTTAAACCTATGTTTTAATGCAAAGGTGTGTCTAGGGTGTACTGAGGCCTGGGGCTTAGCCCACATGATGTCTACAGGCCCACCCCCATTCTCTGTTCTATCTCTTCACCACTGAAGACACCATGAAAGGTACGGATTGGAATGGCAGGAGAAAAAGAGAAAACAGTAAAAAAAAAAAATCCTTTTTTTTCTTTTTATTTGTACTCTTTCCTTTGCGACTTCACTGAGAAGCGAAAGGCAGTCATGTGGTTCCTAAAAATTCAACATTAGCACAAGAATTCATCTGCAAAACCTACAAAGACACCCATCATCACACAGCATTGACGATGACAATGGCTCCGCTCATTACACTGACCTTCTTGATTCATTTCAAGCACAAGTTTTATCAAAGACAATGTATTCAAGACAGCCTGTTCAAACTCTTCTGATTAAACATGCTTAAAATGTTCTCCCTGTTAGCGTACTACTAACCATTTCCTGCTGAACTGCACGCTCAGCTCCTGCTCCAGATACAAATGGTCATAGTTGTCAAAAGTATGTGCTAGTAATACTAACCATGCCATGGCCTCACCATTCAAAAGGTCCAGAGCTACAGAAGAAATATCTGTGGCTTCAGCCCAATAACCTGGTCATAGGCACACCCCTGCTTTAACAGGTGTCACCAGCTCACTCACAATCACAAATGTCTTAGTCAAGAGTCCTCCTTGACCCTTTCTTGTTAAACTCTTCCTCTATTCTACCTCATTCCAACTTTTCCCCTTAGAGAGTTAGGATGGCTAAGCATGATCAAGGTCTTGATGGTGTTGACCCAAGATTGCTTGAAGTGCACCACGATTGGCAGAGATGCACACATTTAATCTGTCCATACAATTTTGACAGGCCTCGCCCCCAACTGTAAAGTTCCTGTTCCTAAGGAGGGACTCTCAAGAGCCACTAATGGCTACATATCAGTTAATATTACACATAATGAAGATATTTGAGTGGCTGCAGCTCTCGGATCATCCATGAAGGGTGTTCCAAAGCCACGTCCATTTGCATACCAGTTGTGGAGAGTGCTATTCTTTACTGCTTCCCAGAACCTCCTTGCACCTGGACCACTAGGAGGATTCCCTTCTTTGAATTCTCCAGTGAGTTACCCATTATCTAGCCTTTTCTACTGGCATAGAAGTTAAAGGTGCTGCAGGTTGAGGATGCCATGGTTGACTGGGTCACAGATTTGCTCGACAACTGGCTAGAGTTCGTCCAAAGCAGTAACTGCATATCTGATGTGGTACTGAGTGACATGGGTGTACAGTCATACATACATGTTCTGAAACAGTCATACTGAATTTCTGACATTGTCAGACATTTGTCCCAGCCTGTCTTTGGACTCAAGACAACATTCATCTTTGAACTATTCTCACTGTGTGATGTAGGAATGCTGTATTAGAGCCACAACAGGTATCGCAACAGTTCTTTCACATTGGTAATCTTTCATCTAGGACAGCAAAAAATCACACAGTGTATATACACCTTAAGAGATGAGATAGTAAAGGAAGAGTTGTGGAGTGCTGAAGTCTGGTAGAGAGTTTTGTTGGGTTGGGTAAGACACACCACATGAAGCTCAATGTGGAAAGGATAAAAGAATGTGTAATGGACTTCAAGGTGGGTAAGGAGCCCCTGAAAGCTGGAATGGAATAACAATATGGAAGTAACAAGGACAGCCTGTTTTTTCGTGAGGACTAAAGCCCTGTGTGTGTTTCTATGCCGCTTCTCTTTCCTCACCTTAGCACGTGCCAGTCACTGTTTGTCACAGAGCTGCCTAATGTCACCCGTGCTTTGTTCAAATGTAATTAACTGTTAAGACACAGTGTGCATGCTACTCACTGTCCTCGTGATCAACTGACAAAATGGTGAGACTGCCTGGAGCTGAGGTAACAATTATTTAGCACGAGACCAGAATTCAGCCATTTAAGGGGAAAAAATTAACAACATAATCCAGAAATAGAAATAAGATAAAGTGCTTAAGACCGTTTAAGCAAATGCTTATACAGTGTTAATTACTAATTTGCTGATAATAAGTGCTTAATTGCCACCATACATTTGGCCATCTGATATATAATTCTGTCAAGGCTGATAAGATTATAGAAAAAAAAAAACAGCCTGCTGGACACAAGGGAATCTGTGTCGATGTAATTAATTAAAGTGCTACATGGCCCCAGTATTGATTGCTGTAGCAGAAACCAGCAGGAACAAGGTAGGTGCTAAGGGGTGTTAGCATTTCATAGGTGCCCATCAGAAGCTCCAGATTGTTAAGGGATTTGCGGCGGTTAGATTCCGACTGGTGTTCCACCACCATATTAACTGCGTACCATATTCCCATTGCACCTGTCTCAACAACATGTCTTTTTGTAATGGATTAGCATTCATTTTCATTTTAGCCTGTTTCCATTTTTTCGTGTCTAAATGGCTGTTGGCAACTTGTGGGCAAGGATTTATGAATACTCAGGGGTCCTTCTGTTGGGACCTGTTTGAATAATCTACACCATAAACATCATGAAATCTGGCCAGCGTGTTTAATTCTGTCAAGTGTTAATTAAAATCACTTGTGATACACATTCCACAATAGGAAGAAAGATTTTAATATTTCAGGACATGTTTTTAACAAAAGAACATAACATTTACTGTTTTGGTGCTTCTTGACACTTTAACCTCATTGTAACACTTCTGAAATAGACAGAAATGCAAAATTATTTTTTCCTTTCCCAGTTTTTAAGCTTCACTGCAATCTTTCTCTTGTCAGTTTTATTCGGAGCCTGCTTCCATGTAGAGCCTGTTCACATGCTTTTTCTTGATCGAATTCGCCGTGTGACTGCTGTCAAACATGTCATCCTTTCCGGCACTGCCGTCAACCGTGAAATTGTGAAAGAGCTTCCAAAAGTCTATTTTGGTGAAAATGAGCTTTGTGAGTCGGCCACGTAACACAGGGCGTGTCAGAGGCAAGAAGGAAGCCGCGCCATGCAAATAGGCATCTGAAATTACCTCAAGGAATTGTTCTGGATTTTTTCTCAATGTCACAATTTAGACAGAAATGTGACTAAAAAGAGCACATCTCTGGCTATGTAGCAAAGAGAAAAAGTAGACAAAGGAGCCATCGAGGTTCATTTTTTGCTCTATTTATGCTACTTTTCATGTAGCCTTTTTTAAAAAAAATGTTTTTACTCATTTATAACATAGCTCTGCGATGGGTTGGCACCCCCATCCTGGGTTATTCCCTACGTTGTGGCTATAGGCTGCAGACCCCGATGACTCCGAATAGGACAAACGGCTAAAGAAGATGGGTGGGTGGATGGAAACTTTAACCTTTGGTCAGTCTGTGGAACAATACATGATGAATTAAGTAGCAAATGCACATATATACAGAGCTGGCTTCAATCATCCCCCCAATTAACAGATCATTGTGTTTAAATTTTTAAACTCATCGCAACCATACATGTTCACCTCATTTAATAAGCAGATGTTATTGCTTTCATGACATATTTCAGCTCTGCTGGGATACTAACAAGGTAACTTTCTGGCTGTATATTTATTCAGGCATTGTATTTTCAGTCAAATCATTTTTTTACTGGGATTGACTGGTGTCTTATAGCGGATTTTGTGGATATACTGTGTTCATGTATGCAGGATTTGGTCATGTGCCGATATTTTAATCTTCTCTGTGGTTATATTTATTAAAAATATATATTATGCCAATATTTTTCGTGTTAAAATTATTTAATCCTTTATATCTGTTTATTTATTTTTAAATTGCCATCATTTAGTCTTGCCTGGTACTTATCAAACACATATTCATTAAATCAAGTAGTTTATTTATATAGCACATTTGAAAACAACAGGAGTTCACCTTTCCAGTTAAGAAAGAGATAACTAACAAATATGGCATACAAAGTAAAATATAGAAATAAAATCACATGAGTAACAGTGAAATTGTCAGCGTGGGTGCCCATCCAACCCTGCCCCTTTGTGTTCCTTCCCTGTTCTCACTATCAGGTCATTCTGGGCTCTCTCCCGTTGTGTAGCCCCTTAGCCCTAGTGTGTTCATCCTGCCCTCCAGACAACGGCATAGCTCACTGGGTTGAGTGTGCTGCTCAGACGTGTCATGTATGCAGTTATGGGTTTGAGATTAACTAGACACCAGCCTCACCTGTTTTGTTTGGTTTTCAGACTTCCATATTTTGTGCTATTGGTTCGTCTCTTTCCTGTTTTGACTGACTGCTGGCATAGGTTTGATTTTGATTTTTTTGATTTTTTTTCCCTCTCTTAGTCTTTCCTAGTGTAGTCAGTTCTCTGTTATATTCCTTAGACTTTAGTGCTTTCCCGACTTGGCAATTATTATAGTTCTCTAGTCCTTGTGCTCATTTAGTGTTTCCACTTCCACCTGTTTCTCATTGTTTCTGTTCCTGTCTTGATTGGTTAATTGGGTATTAGTTGCACCTGTTCCTTGTTTGCCCCGGTGTTCCTTGGTATTTAAGTGCTTGCCTTTGTTTTACTCCTTAGTGACCCATTGTGTTAATTTCTGTGTTCTGACCCCTTGTGGTCCTTTTGTTTCATATTTTACCCAGTGGGTTCTGTTTTCTTTAATAAACCCCCTTTTGTCTTGGAGCCACTAGTGGATCGTCACCTTCTTTGCCGCACAACAACAGAAATATAGAATATACAAGTAAAATAACATGAAAGTGTGCACATAAGAAATAAGGGAAGATAGATGGACTTCACAAATATACAATTAACCATTGTCGTTCTGGAACATACCATGTTACCACAACCATATGTATAGCAATTGGCAGTCTACTAAAGTTGTTTCTCCTATCATATGTAATTAGCCTCTCTGTTAGCATACTTGTTCAAGTCGTCCTTCACTGCACATTACAACAATAACTTCATCAAACAGTATATTGTTCCTGAATAGCATATTAAAAACCCAATTATGATTAATAGGACACTTTAATTTGAACAGTTTAGATGAAAAACAAGACAAGAATCCATAAATAAACAAAGTGCATGACTGGATTGGAAATAAATTCTTTCAGTGCATTCTGAATAGAAATGACTGGGGAGCTTTAAAAGGCTTTTTTGTATGACTGAGAATATAGCAAGGGTACATACACTCAGCATACATTACTGTCAGCCTGTAAATCATCATGCATAAATCAGAGCGAAGGCAAAATACATACAGTGTGTGCTTTGTTACGTCCAGACGTGACAAAAAAGAATGTGAAATAAATCAATATCTCTTTTTGAGACGTTATGGATTGTCAAAAAGCATGTGTAGCGTGAATGAGGTTTGCTGTAGGCCCTTGGGAGACAAATCGCCTGGGTTTTGTTTGAAGAAAAAGGCTGTACCCAGAAGCTTGAGTACTGTATCTGCTGGCATATCTGTTAGCACATCTGCTATTGTATATGCTAAAGCTCCAGTCAAGGACATAGAGCTCATGGGCAGGGCTTTGTTGATTTGTCCTCGCTGGACTCATTAGGAATGAAAAGCCTTAGATGTCTGTGCTGAAAAAGGCTAACTTTGACTATATTCACTTAATTAGCTTATAAATATTTGAAAACCGATTAGCATTTGAGTGGCACAGTGAGTAGTACTCCAGCGTTGGGATTTTTAAATCACACCTCTATTCTTTGCCTGTGGAGTTTCCATGTTGTATTCCTGAGCGTTTTCTCTGTGTATTCCAGTTTGATCCTACAAAGACATGCAGTTAGAACAACTGGTGTTTCCAGATAGCCCATGAAGTACAATTGTGTATGTGTACATGCCCTGCCATATGCCCTATGCTGCCTGTGATAGGTTCCAGGCTCCCCATGTACAGACAGTTATCTACAATGTACTATAAATACCTTCATAATTCATTATATTGACCATAGACATACTGACTTTTCGGCCAAAGCTAGCCGACATGAATTTTGAGATTTGTTTGCGGAAAAACATGCACGTCATGAATGTGCAAACAAAATGGAGGATGTGCACTACTCCATGGCTCTGAGAGTGTATAGGTGGAACGTGCCTTCTCGTATTTTGGCAGTGTTCGATGGTGTGTCATGGCTGCTCTTACACTGATATACTTATGGATTATAGATCAGCATCAGTGCTGGCAGATTGCAGTATGGCCACTTAGGTGGTATTGATCTACTCATTGTGCCAGTCCCCATTAGCATTAGCGCTATCTGCGTGCTGATGGGTGAACGAGAGAGGTCAATCCACAAACAAGAGTGTGGTCCAGAGAGGAGAGGATACTTCATTGCTTCCTTTCTTTCTAGAAATTTCTCATTGGTTGGGTTTGGTTTAAGTGTCAATATCAATCATCAGCTGGCTGACTTGTTGCAGTGCATGTCTCTTTCCTTTCACGCAGGCCATCTCTCATGTAGCATTTCCGATTATTTATGATTTATTGTAGTTTTTTGGGGCTTATCACTCGGTGTACTCTGTTAACTGATCGCTCTGGTTTAGTGTGACAGATGCCCCCTAACCCCAAAAGTATTTGGACTCTCATTGTCCTCATTGTCCTTGCACAGAAACACTGACTGCATCAGTAATGATGGTAGTAAATTTTTGGTGCAGCAAATTGGACCTAGCCGGGCACTGTTCTGCTCCATCAAAGCTTGCACCAGTGCCCCACCATGAGTGCAACCATGCCTGTTTTATAAAGAGCAAGTGCCTCATACTGGCTGTCTATGGGCCAGTAGCCCCCATCGCTGCCCTTGCTCCCCCTTGTGGTTGTGATCTTTATGCAGAGTTGCTGTTGCCTCCGTGACGACTTGCCAGTCTGTTTGCTTCCCTCCTTCACATCTCTTGCCACACTGAGTCATCCTTCTTGGGAGTGGCAAGCCCCCCTCACTCGTCTGCCTTTGAAGTAGCTGCAGTGTTCTTCAACAAGTTTTTGCATGGATGTGAAGAAGTATATAGACTCTGCTGTGGGATGTAAACTGGTGTCAAAATGTCAGGCATGCTTGAGTGCTGCCAGCCAATGTGCGAATCCATGCTAACCCTAACCCTATGCTGCACTGTGCTTCACATGACTGTGCTGAGTATTTTTACATATGAATTGTATGAATTTGAGTGTTTATGTATCTTTAACATCTATGTTATTTATATTCATTCTGCTTCCATATGCATGCACAATAATAAAGTCATACTAGGCATATGGATTGCCAATAATTAGGCATTTCTAGTCTGCACCAGTTTAAAGAATTCCTAGTTTAACGGTTTCACAGGTAACGGTAAATCTTTCTGTTCCACAATAACAGATATAACAGTACAACTACTACTACTACTACTACTACTACTACTAATAATAATAATAATAATAATAATAATAAGAAGAAGAAGAAGAAGAA